>JANHZU010007313.1:0-14792 GCA_032468055.1 Acrochordus granulatus
TTTGTCTGAAGATGCTTCTGTGGTCATGACTATACACCGAAGCGCATGGATGCTGTTATCCATAGAGGTGGTACCTATTTATCTACTTGCATTTTTACATGCTTTTTGAACAGCTAGGTTGGCAGGAGCTAGGCAGACAATGGGAGCTCACCCCCTTACATGGTAGCTCTTGTGTCTTGAACTTGACTGCTGACCTTCCAACCAACAAGGCCAGCATCTTACCGCTTGTGCCACTGTGAGCCCTTAAAAAGGAAACCACAGTCTGAACTCCTTCCCATGTGAGTCCAGGAGAAAACAAAGTGCAAGAAAGTGGACCCCAAATCTGGTTTAACTAAGTTTCTTTGTTTCACTATTGCTGCCCCGATAGTTTCTCTGGATCTTTGAGACATTTGTACATTGAGAACTTGCCAGATAATATTAGAAGCTAGTTCTCTATGTAATGGCTTCCATTTTACGTATGGGAAAAGGAGGCCACTGCCAGGGCATTTACTCTTGGAAATGCCATGGCTGTCAATTTACTAATCATCTCCTAGTATATTAAGAGCAACAACTTTAATTTAACAAATTTAATTACACAACTATTTACTTACAGGTCACTGGGATAATGGAAAGCATCTTTATATGATTTGTGAGGAACTACTCTCCAAAATGTCAATGGGGTAGGACAAAGAGAGCTGGGTCACTTTTTTGCAGACTACATTTGATGTGATTTACTATCAGTTTAAACATTTAGAGTTGTCAAGTCTAGAGAGTAAATATCTACTCTCTTAGTGTTTCATGATTTCTCCCTTTTTTGTCAGATTAAAAATGATCATTTGGTAACAACTTCTGACTGTCCTTTGAAAGGCATTTCATGCTGTCTTGTGGTAATTTGGGTTCCTGAAGTAGAGATATAAAGAATTAATGAAATAATTGGAAGTGAAAGGGGGGGACTGAATACTCAGAGGAAGGGCAGAGATCCTTTGCCTTAGTGAAAAATGCTTCACAATCATAGCAATTTCGTTACACTGAACTTGCTTTAATTAAAATTAGTTACATTTGTATCTTTCTTGTTTTCTTGTAATTTTGCATAAGTCTGTTAATTAACTACTTAAATGAAGTTGCTTGACTTTAAGTCATCTTGAATGGTTGTCGTAGTTTGGCCCTTCAGTTAATATGTACAGTATTTATAATTCAGATTTTACTCCTAAAGTTTAAGGCTTTTGACTTTGTACCACTATCACATACCTCACCAGAAGGGTTCAAGCACTTGATTAAAGGCTGTTCAAAATATCTGGGAACTTTGGGTACTTGGGAATTGATCTAATAATTGGGACTTGGTTAACCAAGTCATATTACACAGGGATCTTTCATAACTGCTTAGGAAAATAATATAAGAAAAGATTATGGGGAAGAGAGCCTGAAGGCGTAGGTTCCACATATATCCATGATTACCAGCACATAAGGATGGCACACAGGTGACATTGCAATACAAAGAAACATCTTCAAGTATCCAACATGTTTCAAGGTAGAGAAATCAAAGAGCAGTGTACAGAACATTAGTGACAGTTCTGCACTCACATATCCAAGAGATGTATATCCTGTAAAATAATAGCATTGTGTTTAACTTCTTACAAAACACAAGACAAGGAAAGCTACTCCTGCCTCTACTCTCCATGACAGATACACTTTTCTGCTTTGTAATTATGTGGGTAGCCCTAGAAAAGTCAACATCATATCGACTGTACTTATATAGGACCCCTACACATAATGAGGGACCTTAAATGGACTGTGCAACTAGATGCCTTGTAAGCAAAATGTTCTTTGCAGGCATGAAATCAAACTTAGAGTATATTCCCAAATCTTACAGACAACCTCAGCACAAAAAGCCACCTCACTAAGCCTTTTTAGAGGATGTGTCCTCATGACATAGACTTTGCGTCATAATTGCTCCAGAAGGATAAATTTATCTTCACTTTCTAATTTTAAAGGACACTTTCCTGTCTTAATGTACGATTGATGATTTCTTATTTGTGATTTTGATGATAAGCAGCTGACATTCAGGGGTTGGCATCTGTATAGTTCTTGTTTCCTAGTTCAGAGGCTGCTGAGCTTAGGAGAGATGTTCACCAGTCTTCTACAGAGGCACATGGTTTTCAATCACATCTGGAATCTTTTGGAAGACCATTTCTGCTAAGCATGTTAGCAAACACATGTTTGGCGCTCTTTCAAAAGGCTCGTAGACCTGTCCATAAATCCAACTGTCTATAAGCCAATTTAAACTGGGAAAAAGCAATATTGCTGGCTGCATCCCAAAAATACAGGTTTTCTACTGTTTCTGCTGACAAGGGATTTTACATGGCCATGCTTTCTACTGTTTTTATTATTTTGGGAGGGGGCTGGTGCGTGTTTGCCTACTTTAACAGCATTTTCCATACTTGAGGGAATACTTTTGATGCTGTAATTGTGGGTACCTGCAGCCAGCACTAGTCCTTTGAAGCCAATTGATTGGGATATTTGGGAGCTGGGTTGAAATAACGTTAAGTTCTGCAAGTTTCCTCTTCCAGCCTAAACCAGAAAACTGGTAAACCAATGTCCAAGAATAGCTCAGTATGTATCATAGTATTAATACTATTAGATATTTTTCTGCTGACTACCTAATAGTATGAATACAACCATGAAGAAAAACCAAGATTCTGATCGGCATGTGCAATTGTATCCATCAGAACATTGAAGCAAGTTAGCTAGTGCCACAGGGAAATACCAGTATTGGCAGAAAGTATTGAAGGAGAGCAGATCTGGTCTCCTGGCCACCATCATTGGAAGTAGCTCATAGAGTAGGCAAAATAGTGTTTCACCTTACTAGAGTAATAAATCCAGAAAAAGGTATGGTCATGTAAAACCCCTTGCTGGCAGAAATGGCAGAAAATCTGCACTGTGCTCGCTAATAGCAGAACTATCAGTGCATAGCCAACAGAGCCTCTGTTTAAATGGCTTTCTGTGCACAACAGGATTAACACTTTTTGCAGTAAACAAATGTCTCAATTCAGCATTAATCTTGAAAAAGGTGCCTGTGTATGACCTGACTTTGGGACACAGAGCACACAGAATTCCACAAAAAATCTGAAAAACTACTTACTTTGCCCCATACTCCTTTCATTCCTAGTGGCTTATTTAAATTGTATAGCATTATAATTATATTCAGTATCTATAACTAATTATCACCCATTAAGTAAAAATTTACCGGTTGATTTTCTTACAACTTGATAAACTTGGAAGTATAGAAATACTATCATATGTGTTTTGTCTCTTCTGTTTTCTCCTTTTAAACTGTAGTATTCATCCTTTTTGTCATAGAAATGTGTTAAAACTTTAATCAAGGCTGTTCAAAATATTTGGGAACTTTGGGTACTTGGGAATTGATCTAATACTTGGGATTAATTTGGGACTTGATTAACCAGGTCATATTACACAGGGATCTTTCATAACTTGCTTAGGAAAATAATAAAAGAAAAGATTATGGGGAAGAGAGACTGAAGGCATAGGTTCCACATATAGCCATGATTACCAGCGCATAAAGATGGCACACAGGTGACATTGCAATACAAACCTTAGTGTTATGTACTTAATCCTTTATTGGACTTAATTATATGGAGTGACATCTAAAGCAATGCTACATTTATAGGGTTTTCATCATCACATCATGACGCACATTTAGTCCTTTGTCTCTATTGTCCCCTGCCATGGATGCCTGCAACTCAAGAATGGATAGGAAACACTTCAAGTCAAACAATAAATAGGAAAAGGCGTCTCCCCTCTTCTGTCATTCTTCTAAACAAGCATCCTTGGAAAACTATCAGAATCTTCAGACTTGGGAAATATGTGAAAAACTTTGTTTCACATGGATATGCATTGGGAATATGACTGTATAGGGGTGACATTCCCAGAATGTGATTTTCATTCTTTAAACTGAAGCATCTCCATATTTGCAACAGTATGAAGGCAGTGCTGGATTTTCTCCATTTAGGGAACAGGCGACTTCAAGTGGAGTAAAAGGATCACATTCAATTTCTCATCTCCTAACATCTCAAATGTGGCCAACTGTAATTTTATTTATTTATTAAATTTATCTGCCGCCCAACTCGCTGCAAGCTGAATTTTTCTTGCTTTTGTACAGATGGGCTGGCCCACTTTTTTTGTTAGATGCAATTGGAATTGCAGCGTAGCTCTCAATACTGGTGCCATATCTTATTCTGACATCTTGGTTTGGTTGCTTTTCCTGGCTAACACACACCATTGCCAGCAAGCAATATCCCTGTTATAAAGAATGATTTTCTAGGAGGGACAGAGTTTGGTAAACAGCTCTTCTGGCACGCCAGAGAATCCAGTAATCAAAGATAACATAGTCGCAATGTTTCACAAGGGGAAATCGATTGTCATTCTACTAATCTCTGCCAATGGGTCCAGCTGAGCTTGGTCTCCCACCGAGGCCAGTGACTGGGGGGAGGGTCCTACCCAGAAGGACCAAATTTGTCCAAACGACCCTGCTGGCCTTCCTGCCAAGTTGGAATACTCAGGCAGCAAAGCACAAGACTGGCATTTGTGTAGGACACTTTCTCCAAGGATTCAGTCATTTTCTTGATGTGCTATTTGCTACACTGAGTTGATATTTTTTTTAATCTCAGCTAAATTAGCCCTGATGGTACAGTATGGATATTTCAATGTTTTATCACAATAAAGCCTTGAAAACACTCAGCTTAAACATGACAGAATTAGAATTGTCTAAAAGGTCTACCATCTCTGCATTCCATTCTGGCAAAAAGTATAACCGTTTCAGACATTTTGAAGTTTCCCTACTGTAACCTCTGAGTGAATTATTATTTTTACATAAATTTTGAAGCAGCTTGAATCAAATTGGGTTATCACTGAAACTTAAATCACAATCTTGAATCATGCTGTCTTTGAATCTCGAAACTCCAATTTATTTCAAATGAAGGCTGATTCACACAGGTCTAGTGACAAGCTCTTTCCTCTCCCACCAGTATTGTTTCTGGAGTGTTTCTACTCTCTGATAAAGTGGCAGAAAAAAATCCCTGCCTCTGTTCCCCTAGGGAACAATATCTGTGAAAGCTCGGCCCCAATCTGTCCAGCACAATTTCAAAGAATACCTTAAGAAAAGTACTTTGAGAAAGAAAGTACTGTATCATGCTGGATGCATCCATTAATTAATCTTTGCCCTTTCTCTGACTCTGCAGTGACTGAACAAAAAGGAGACAGGGTGCTCCACAACATTGATTGAGCTATTCTATTTTGCAAGGGAGATGTCTGCTTGTTCAGAGAAAATTATTTATACAAATCAAGCTTGCAACAAAAAGTTGCAGTATGCAATATTTTTGTTCACCCCTCTAGTCAGCCAACCATGCCTTCTTCCAGGACACTCTATTTACCCTCTAGTTTTCTATCTTTCTCTCAGCCAGCATGCTCAAGCCTCCTTGGTATCATGAATCAATCTGATTTAGATGAATTGGTAGAGGAAGCTATTCAAGAAGTATCACTGTTTGAAAGAACAGCTGAAGATTACCAAAAGCTTCGAGGTCTAGTTGAAGAAGCCTGAATTGGTGGAGGATATCAGAAAGTGTCACTTTCTAATCTAGAAACAGCTGAGTGGGATGCAATTTGGATTTAGGATTTTGAAAAGCTAAAAAATCTGGAATTCCTTTGAGTTCAGGAAAGTAAGGATGTATATATATTAATAATCAAAGAAGGAATCAACTGGAAGCCAAGTTAGGAGAAAACTGAAGCAGTGTCAGATTATCAACATTACTTGCTTTGAAAAGAGGAATCTGCTAAATCAGAAGAGGGCCATGGAAACTCTTATGATATAAAGGGAATTAATTTGCTGAAGGCCCCCTTTGTCATAATTCTTCTTGCCATCCTAATAGCTGCTTTCCTTGCTGGACTTGGAGTGGTTTATTTGGCTTACAATCCTCGCTTATCATTTGATTTTGCTTTGGTTCCTATATTTTGACCTCTAGCTGTTGATTCCTCTTTGTGCTCCCATTCTTTGCTTGTAAATGTTGGCAATGCCAGTTTCAGGTAAGGTAAGTAGACTGTTTGGGGTTTCCCTTTTAGATTTTTAAATATATTTTCTATATCACTGTAGACCTTGCTTATACCTCTGTCTTCTGCAGCTCAAGTCATTTTGAACTTCGAAGTGAGTTCATTTTTGATCTTAATGCAGTCATGAAACATGGTATATGTCATTTTCCATCATTCCTTTGCTTTATCTTTGAACACCCAAAAGTTGAGATGAATACAAATTAATGAAGATCTTGCACTCAGCTGATTGCTTAGTCTGATGTCAAAGACATCTCAATTTCAGCAGACAATGTTTTGAATGTTGTTGCAGCTCCATCTCTGATCTGCACTAACAATGGTCTATATAGCAGCATTTCTATGCTCAACTTAGCTTGCAACATAAAATCAATGGATATAATTGCAGCACTGTTATGCTTACCCCCAATCGGTAATGTTGTTATTTTTTTTTAGCATTTGTCCCACCTGGTTGTAATGTTCACTTGTTTGTGGCACTCAGCTCATCTGGTTTTTACCATAATCAACTTTCATGTGATGTGGGTTACACTATTTATCTTTCAGCCAGTTTGATGCAGAGCCTGATTAGAGCTGAGAAGAAGTGAATGGCCCAAGTTCACTCAGTTGGCTTCTGTGCCTAAGAGAGGACAAGGTCCTCTGCTCCTAGTCAAGCACTTTACTCATTACACCATATTGGCTCTCTAATCCCAAATCTGCAGTAAGAATCTGGCATTGTTGGTCATTATTGTGTGCGTGATGAGCTATAATCTTCTGTTGCAGAAGAAGTCAGGTATTCAGAGCTGCTGATCATTTGCATTCTGTATGCCTCAGATTTTGTTTGACATGACTCAGAAACTTCTGTTAGGTTCTGTTCATTTTCTTCTGTATAAAGTAGGCTAGCAGGAACTTCTGGAACTACTGCTAGGAGCAAAAGAGGTTTGGGATACATTTCTTTGAGATCCTCCTTGAATAATTATATTAAGGGAAAATGACTATGCAGGTCTGCTGATGGTTTTTAAGGAAAATACCCTGAGATTAAGTTAGGAACTGCATATCTAATTAAAAGCCACTATTCATTAAATTCACAAAGGTTAACCCTGGAACTGATCAAATCTAGAGCCTGGAGGATAAACAATCTAATCATGAAGTGCTGCCTGCTATGTTTAGATCATCCAAATGTTCATAATAGCATCAGAGTGACAGGAGTAGTCTTAATTGGTGATGTAAAAGTAATCCACCATTGATTGTGCTGGGAGTAAATTTGTGCAATTCACTACCAGAAACTTTGCAACAGCAGAAACATAAGCATTAAGCAGAATCTGTTAGCAATTTTCCTGCTCTGATAAAAAATCCACAAAATCATGCCTAGAAAAGAATATCCTTCTGAAAGTTGTATACAAATAATGACAATAACCAAAAAGAATAATAAATCCAGGAAATGTACATTCTAAAATATATACAGTATTATAAAAAGCTTCACTGAAGCAAGGTAATATGAATTTCTAAAAATGGTTCTCACATTAACAGGTACATTAGAGGACATTGCTTACAAAGCATCATCACTAAAATGAAGAATAAAAGCATCCATTGGAAAAAGTAGGCGCTATCTGAAAGTCCATAGGAAATAATGGGAGTTGGGAATGATTATTGTTATCAGATCAGTGTAAACGACACATGAATTGTACATAGAGCTTCTACAGGATTCTGAAAAGAAGGAGAGTGGGCCAAAATGAAGCAAGATAATTTCTATTTTTTAAAAAAAATATTCTGTCACAGAATATATTTTCTGTTTTGTCTTTTGGGAACTCTTACCTAAATAAGGGAGGACAGGGAGAGAATATGAATTAGATGAGCTCTCAAGGTGGAATTCTGCCCCCTTGAAGTAGATATAGGCCTGACTCCTCCTTTTATCCTGGGAAAGTGATCCCTTTGGAGGCCTAAGGATAGTTTAATGGTGGAATAATGGCATCTAGAATGCCAGGGAACTAAAGGACCACCATTCCAGGTTGATCTGAGCTCAAAAATGAAAAATAATGATTGGAAATAAAACGAGAAGGTTTATGGTGATTTTTCTACAATGTTAATATACTGTAAATATTAATATTTTAATGATTCATATGCTTCTAAAACATTGTTTCTGTTTTCTTTGTTTTTCATTAAATAAAGAATATTAATTATATCGAAAAGGGGAAACAGGCAAAAGTTAATGGCAGGACTTCTGAGACTCTTTAGAGAGGGTATGAATCTGAAACGATGAGCTGTGGGAGTGAAAGGGTGGAAAAAAACTAGAAAAATGGGCTGTGAAGGTTGAATGACAAGTTGGGGGGCCGAAATTATGGTCCCTGAAAATGGACTGACAGGTTCACGACAATAGAAGACTGAAATTTCAGTCCCTGCATTCTTCCCATCGCTATGTGTGTATTCAGAAGAAAACGTTTCTGAGACAGCACGAATTTACATTAAATATATTCAAGAGCTTTTTTCAATGGTGGGAAGTCAGTGTTTTTTCCAATACTGAGTTCATGAATAGTGCATATACTGGGGAGGGCCTATTATATTATTTTTCTTCCACCTTAATGAACTCCTCTCATGTCCACCTCTGATCAGTGAAGTATGACACAAGGTGATTGAATGGCAATCTCCCAGGAAATGAAGTTTGTTCACACACTCCAGGTAAGCTAGCTCCACTGCTGCCCTCTTCTGATTTATGGGTCCAGGAATTCCTTCCTTTTTGTAACAATAATCCTTTTAAAGCCCCTTCTGTCTCCCTTGCTCTCATGGGTTTGCTACAAAAGAAAAAAAAATGCAAACTCCACATCTCCCGGAATAAGAATGGCAAGGCACAGTAGCAATCTGAAATATGGATTGTAATCAACACAACTACCTTTCCAAAGGCATTAGTAATTATAGAATCAAGTACAAAGGCATTGGTTCCCCCTTCCTCAAATCATCCTGGTCCTCACGCTAGGGTCTTTTAGGGCCACGAGGCTCAGTTTTTTAAAAAATCGCGCACAGTTCCACAGTGTCAACTAGGCTGCGAAGGGCTGTGATGAAAATGGAGCAAATTTTTCCGAAGTGTTACTTCACAAAGAAAAGAAATTATAAATCATGGAATCATAGGGGTGGAAGAGTTCTTGGAGGTTTTCTTAGTCTAACATCCTGCCCAAGGCAGGAGTCCTCATATCATCCTGGACAAATAGTTGTCCAATTTTTTTAAAAAAACCTCCAGCAATGAAGCACCCATAACTTCAGGAGGTAAGTTCTTTCACTGCTTAATAGTTCTCACTGTCAGGAAATTCCTTCTTATTTCCATGTTGGATCTCACTCTGATGAGCTTCCACCCATTGCTTCTTGCATCCTGCTCTCAATTGCTATGGAGAATAAATCAATGCCCTCTTCCCCGTGACAGCCTTTTAAGTACTGGAAGATTGCTCTCATATCTCCCTTAATCCTTCTCTTCATTAGACTAGACATACCTAATTCTCTTAATCTTTCTTTATACGATCTAGACTCCAGCTCCTTACCATCTTTGTCGTTCTTCTCTACACTCTTTCTAGGGCTTCAGCATCTTCTTTGTATCATGGTTACCAGAACTGGATGCAATATTCCAAATGTAGCCTCATTAGCGCAGTACAGAATGGTATTATCACTTCCCGTGATCTTGATGCTGTCCCTCTGTGGATGCAGCGAGGACTGCATTAGTTAAGGCTCAGAACGAATTAAGGTTTGCAACAAATGCCAAAAATAATAACAAAAGTTTCTTCCAATATGTAAAGATCAAGAAGAAAGTGAAGGAAATAGTCAGGCCACTAAAGGAAGAAGATGAGATGAAGGTGACAGGCAGCAGGGAGAAAGCTGAAGCTAATAATTAGTATCCGAAACTGGGACCGTATTCCGAAACCACACATCCTTTTTAAGCAATCTCTGGCTCATATTACTGCACACATTTTCTTGTTGAGCTGGGAATCCAAGCTGCAAGGAGGAGTTGAGATCAAGTGGGGAATAGATTCTCAGGAGCAGAGACAACTCAAACTGGATTTGTGCCCGAACCAGAAGGACCCCACTTGTTCAGTTAAATTTTCTGTCTTTATCTCTCTTTCTGCCTCAGAGTCCCAAGGTTGGACTGGGAAGACAGTACAGTGCACGATTTATTCAACTTATCATTTGACAACATAGGAAAGAAGCTTGCTTAAATATGTGTATGCGAGTGTGTGTATTTGTGTGTGTGTTGACTTCTGGAGACTGCTTAGACCTGCCCCTGCAGTTTCCTTGGCCAGGTTTCAGAAGTGGTTTGCCCTTGCCTTCTTTCTAGGGCTGAGAAAAAGTGACTGGCCGAAGGTCACCTAGCTGGCTTTTTGCCCAAGGCAGCATTAGAACTCAGAATCTCCCAGTTTCTAAGCTGGTGCCTTTACCTGCACCACTGCACCAAACTGGCACACAGACACACACACATGTGCACGCACGTGCAGACACAGTGTGTGAGATAATATATAATATACAAATATATAAAATGTTTGCAGTGATGTTTGCATTTGAACTTGATTATACATTTTGGATTGAATACACTGGGTTGAATATAGAGAGAGGGAGAGAGAGAGAGAGACGGAGTTGTGATGAAGAGCTGCTGTACTTGAAACATGTTGGATCCAGCAAGTGAACACTGGATTGTTACTGAAGATTAATTGTACTATTTCAGCAGCATCGTGTGCAGTTTACCTCTTTTTTTCCTGGCTGGAGAAATTATGTAATGGCTCTGATCCTAACTGGCCTTCTTGTTCATTTCGAAGAAATACACACTGGGAATCTCAGCCATGGATCTCCCACAAAATGTGTTGTTTGTTTCTAATTGTTGCCTTGGTTTTTCCTCCCTCCTCCCCTAGAATATTATATTTTGCTGAAAGCAATTGTTTCCTTGTTATGTATTGCGCTCATTTGCTCTGCAGCCAGAAGGGATTTGTTATTAAGATAGGGAACATCCTGACTTCTCCATTTTCCCGAGTCCAGCAAATTATCTAGTGTTCGTCCACGTTAAATATAGTGTGAACATAGCCATGTTTGCCTGAAGAAGTCTCTTAAATGTTATGCTGACAGACCAGCACTTTCGATTCTTTCACACTTTTTATTGCCATAAGAAGTGACCATCAGCTCCGAAACAGATCAGGTGGGTGGCAGCTTGTTTTTCTGATGACATGGGTTGAAAGAAGCAGTCCATGGAGCACTTGCCCTGTTGCTTCAAAGACCTACCACCTCAAGGCTGCATTTTGCTGGCAAATCTCCACTCAAAGACTTTGGTTTAGCTTTTTGTTTTGTTTTATCTCTATGCTGCTTTGCTCCTGTGCTCTCCTTCAGTTTAGCCATTTACTTTTGAACTTCTGGCATTCATGATCTGCTTTGTCAGCTTCCCAATTCATGAGATATGGTCAAAAAAGCCAAAATGATGGCTGTGATGATCTGATTGAAGCTGTGACTGATGTAGCCAAAAATATCAAAATGGCAGCCACAGTGGTACGAATGGAGCTGTGGATCATCAATATGTGCATCAAACATGCAGTGTCCATAAGATGCTTTGGCCATCATCTTGACATCCTGTAGACACCCCTGGTTATGCCTCTATTAGAGAGACAAAAGAAGGGAAAAGCTGGATTAGGATACGATGGAAGAGGCAGTATTGAATCTCATAGACTTTAAATACAAAAATGGTTGATTGGACAGGCCACACTGAGTGAGATGGTGCAGAAAACTTACAGCTGGATCAGGAAGCACCAGCAGAGGGAGGAAAGAGAGAAATAGCAAGACCAGAAGGAGTCACTCTCAAACTGAGAATGGTAGTTTGCCATTTGCAGAACAAAGCTGAATGAACATACAATAAGAGGAGCTAAAGCTGAAGAAATAAAATATGGTTGGTTGATGCGAACTAGTGTCATACTTCAGGCAGACTAACCATACCTCTCCAATTTGAAAAACAAAAATAGATTCATCATCGCAGGGCCACAACAGGGTGTGTGTTGAGGGGAATCTCAAAAACAGTTTTCTCCTTAAGTAAACTGACCAGACTGTTTCAGATTCTAAAAAACTAAAGACAGACTGATGTGGTCATGTGATGGTGCTATTATTAGTCTTGACCTACAATCTGAGTACTCTTGACTTGTGTTCCAGGCAAGCCAGACTGTTAAGGAAAAGAAGTGAAGGGACACTAATATAGAACTGGAAGGGGTCTGGCTGCACATCCCTGCTTTGAACTTTGAGACCAAGGCAAGATACACTCAGTGGCTGTGCTCAGTTTATGGTCAGCTGAAGAACTGGGAGGAGAAACACAACCACTGATATTTTATATTGAGGATGGATAAAAGAAGGGAGTGCCAGGGAGCAAACAACTAGTGCACAAAGAGGACTGAATGGGAAGGCATCTGCCGGCAACTCAGGCACTAAGCTCTTCCACAGATTAGCATTTCTAGTCCCCAAGTAAACATTTTGCCAGCTTCAGGAGGATTCATATTACCCACTGGTCTCACAATTACTTGCATCTCATCTCCCTCTCAAATTGCAGCCAGTATTTGCACTCTGAGCCATTTTCATTCTAGGACTCCAAGAAAGGAAATGGATAGATTTTCAAGTAGGGCAGCCAACCAGAGCTTTCTGCTTCAGATTTACCAATCTCTGAGTTTACTGCCCACCCTGAGAGTTCCCAGTGATCTGTGAGCTATCATCAGCCTTCCTGTCTTCCTTCACAAAAAAGAGAAGCAAAACACATTTGTTTTTTCTCTCTCTTCCTTCCATGCAATATAATTGCCCTTATCTATTTGTGCACGTCTCTCTAGTGGTTTGCAAAACATTTCTTCTAGTTGAGGAAGATGAAAAGGAATCTTGATATTTGAAACTGTTACCAAATGCAAAGACTCTACCACCCTCAAAAGACTTCTGTTCACAAAGGTGGCATTAACTAGCTCTTCCTTTACTCTGATGACATGGCACAAGCCCTCTGAAGTCTGTTCGCCCAGCAGATCCAGACCATAGTGTGATAGGAAGGCCTAGAACAGAGAATTTATTTCTGCAATTACAAGCAAAGGCTTCTGTTCACGATGAATTATATACATCTGCTGAGTTGGATAGAGTGAAAGTGGGAAGGAAGGATGGCAGACAGTCTCTCCAATATGGAAACCCATAAAAGGAGGAAGTACTCATTGCAATGTGAGTTTCAACTTTCTCTGAGATGAGATGACTGGGACTTGAGATCATTTTTAGGAAATGATCATGTATCAGCATAGGTTTGTAGCCAAAGAGCACACTCAGACAGCATTTGATACAATGGCTTAATGTTACTGTATCAAAGACTTTCTTCTAAATTTTTATTTTGTTTCTTTGGCACCAGTTTGCCAATTCCCCAGAGTGATCATTCTATGTGAGGGGCAAATGGACAGGTGCAGGTCCCTTCCCTCTGAATTGGTGAATGAAGCGTTTTTCTGCTTTGGTTAGTAAGTGGTGCAGGAAGCTTCAATATTAAATACCAGGTGGAGTCATGGACCATAACAAAGGCACAGTTAAATCATCACATGGTATAGCTAATTAGAAGTCTAAGCCCTCCAAATATTTTGAAAAATGAAGATCATAGCACTTTAAGCTAAGGACTGTATACTTTCTGTAGAGAGAATATAAAATGACCAAGAGATGGAAGATCTGTTAACAAGACAATGATTGGATAAATGTGGCTTAAGCCCATAAAAATAGAAATTTATGAAAACACTTAAGGCAGAGGCCTAATTCACATGAAGGTGAAAGAGGGAGGAGGGACAGCACATTCAGACTATCAAGATTGTTACTATGGCTGTTCTAATATGAGTACTTTAGGCCTATGTGGCATGTATTTCTTGATCTGGACTATCTTCAGCCACTTTCTAAAGGCAGAAGAGGAATATGAGAAATAGGCATAGGTGGCTAGAGCAAGTAGAGGTTTCATCAAAAACTCCATGGTGATAACATAAGCTCCATCCCTTATGTATTTGCTTTAGACATTAAGATGGATGTACGAAGGATGGAGTTTGCATCATAATGCCATAAGGCATCTGTTCCCCCTTCCTCACCCCCACCTGAAAAGATAATGTTGCAGAAACGAGATCTCTGTGACATAAAGTGTTGAACTTTCCCTCAAAAGAATTTAAATTTAAGCTACCCAAAGATGGTGACCAGGAGAATGATGTAGATTCTTATACACTTTTAGAGTACATCCTTTCTCCCTCAACTAAATTACCAGTCTGCTCCAACTCTCTGGGGATTCAAAGCAGGACTTAGAAGATTGTAGATAGAGAAGGTGAGAAAGAGGGAGAGATTGAGAATGTGTCTGATACTCACCAAGAGGAAAGACTTAGACAATGAAGTGGGCACAGTAAGATCTATAGAGGAAAGTGACTGTTAGAAGCAAGAATGTTAGGTTTTAAGAAAAAATAAAGCTGATTGTGCTTAAATGTGTATCTTTAAAAGTGGATTTTAATTCATTCAGAACAATGATTCCACAGCAGGAGAAATTAATGGAAAAGGAACCCCTATGGATATGAACTTCTTAAAAAGCATGATCACAAATAATTCCATTGAGGAGAGAGGAGGAGAATAAGAGAGAAAGGGGAAAAAGGAAGTTAGCGACAGAAACCAATGTGGCTACATTAAAAAATTCATCAACATAAAAAGTCCATGTACCAGGACAAGTTTTTTAAAAAAGGATCAGGGCA
>JANHZU010007313.1:19561-37650 GCA_032468055.1 Acrochordus granulatus
TTAACAATTTGGCCACCGTTGAAGACAGTTGGGAATCTGATAGGGAAATATCTCTGAAATAATGACCCAAGAGGTCACAGGTTGTCTAGTTCTCTTTAAAATTTATTCTGTTCATAACCCCGTATCAAAACACTAATCTGCTTCAGTTAAACTTCCAATAGCTGTAAGTCACATGAAACCCAGATTGGAGAGATCTGCATAGAGAGATCTATGACTGTTGGTAGAGCCAGATGTACTATATCCAATAAATAGCAGCCCTTCTGCCATAACCTAGAAATTATACTTGCAAAGAAAAGTAAAACTGCCATGCTATATAGGTATACTTGAAAATGTACACTGTCCCACAGAAAAAGACCCGTTTAATGTGAAATCTGTTTGAAAAAATCTGAATGAAGAGAAAGCTCCCTCCCCTCCAATGTGTACAGCACATTCTTCTATGGTCTACCCCAATATATTGCTTTTCTGAGGGTGTCATTGGCTGTCTGTGTATTTCTTTGTCTCTTAAAAGAGCCAGATTAGGAAACGGAAATTAGGACAAATTGTTGATTTGGCTTGGGATGTTTGGGCTCTGATGAAAGTGTTGAAGTGTCAGAAGATTTCCCTCAAGATTGCCAGTCCATCGAGTACTACTGTTACTTTGGGTCTCCAATAGAAGTGAGTAATGACTGTGTTAGGATTAAAGTGGAGTGACTCAACATATTCTCGCAAAAAATTGTGATCCCTTTGTATTTGGCATCATGTCGCCACTGATATGCCAGACTGGGAAGGTGGTCCTAAACCATTATCAGCATGCCCAGCAAGCAACAAATATGTTGAAGTCTGTGAATTCCCAGTTGAAACAAGCCTTTGATGTAAAATTCAGTCAGCCCAAACTATTTTTGATACGATACCCCATTTTTGGAACTTTTCTGAGGACATGACAAACTCTAATCTATTTATACACTGACTATCTTAAATACAAGCTACTGAAGAACACTTGGATTGATTTTTGTTTGATAAAAACTGTAAATACAATAAGAGAAGGGAATGAAAATTAAAGAGCTAGTTCTTGGACTTCCTAAAATAATACTAAGTTTCCTATGTTGCGACTAAAATGAAAAGTTGTCTTGAAACAGGGGAATGTGTGCGCGCGTCTATATGAAAGAGAGATAAAGTCAAGAGACAGGACATTGCTTTAGAGAAAATAAATGAGACTCCCCTAAAATTAATTGTTTGAAGCAACTGTCCTACTCAGCTGTGAATTCTGAAATGATTATTGGATTTGAAGGCAGATGAGGAGCCCAGTGGGTTGATACACGATTAATATCTTATTGATAGTGGATTAAGTGAAAGAGGTCAAATCTTTAATCCAGAGAATACGTAGTTTATCAATTTGCCATGGAAATGTGCATGTGTGTAGGTTGCCATCAATAGTTTAGTAAGCACTTCTATTATTACTCTGTAAAATCAGAGATGTTTTTCAGGAAGAGATGAGAGAACTGAAAAAAGCTTCAAAGGTCACTTAGCCCAACCCCTGGTTGAGACACTACATTCACACCTGTATATATAAAGAAAAAGAGCCTTATCAGTCTACATTCTATAACTTTCTTCAATGTGATCATTATAATTTGATCATGAAACACAAGTTAAATCTAAACCATCCAGAATCATATCACACCTGGTCTTGACTCACTTTTGGTGCAAATTTAATTAAAGCTGGAGAGTTTGAGAAATTTTGTTAACCCTTGGTCATAATTATTCTTTCGTATATGATCTTCTGTTCACACCAGTCTGAGCCTGATATATCGAAAGTTCTTCACAGAACTTTAGTTTAACAAAACTTTAAGAAAAAACAAACACACCAAGGACAAATAATAAATGTCCAACCAGATCCATGCCTGCAAACAAGTAAACCTGCAAACAAGTAAAACAAGTAAAATGCCTTTCTTTTTGATATGCAGAAGATCTGCTGTATTTTTTCTGCCATTCTTGATATTTTGAGTAGTGTGTCTTTTTATTTTTTTGTAAGTTATCTTGAGAATGAAGGTTGACAGTCAAGAGCAAGATACATATTTTAGAAAATGAATATCTACAGATCTGACTGATATACTATTACTATTTGAAGCCAATACTGTATGTAATGAAACTCAGGACAAACAAAGAAACCTCGTCAGTGGGGATCTCAGTTCCCTGAAATGAATCAGGATTATTTGGCACGAAGAAAGTCTCCACAGGTAGGTAAGGAAGCTCCACCATTACCTTGGATTGGTCTTCCTGACTATCTGATTTTCCCTGCATGACTCTGAAACACGCTGAGGCTTTGTCTACATCAGTGAATGTCATTAGGGGACAATGAAGGACAAGTCATTTCTCGATGTCCTGAGACAACCTTACAATGCGGTTTATTTATACTATTTGATTTCAGCATTCTTAAACGCTCCCAAGATAATTTGTAATACGATTCATTGTAATATATATCTAATTGTGCTCTATAAAAAACAATATAAACTTAAATGAGAAACAGCTTATTATGTCATTAATGTAAAATGCTACATCAGGAAGGGAAAAAAATCAAAGATTAGAATTTATATTTATAATAGCTGTTAAATATGCTGAAATATCAAACAAATATATAAAAGAATAAAAGCCCAGTTAAAAGCAAATAACTGAAGCAGCTTTGAAAAGGAAGTCCATAAGCGTGAAGGTGCCATTAAAAATGACCTGGCTAAAGTGCCCGTCTCAAGGTCTACAAACATTTTAAGGGCAGGGAGTGGACTTGGAATGCTGAGGCTCTGACCAATACAGTGATGTATAACATGCACAAGATCTAACACATTCAAACATATCACAAACTCTTATGTGAATTAAAATTACCGTATCATTTTAGAAAATGTTAAACATTTTAAAACAAGCAGCCCTTGTAGGACAACCAAAAGAAATGAATCTTTAAGGGCCTGTTCTCTCTTGAATGTATATGTTTGTGTGCACTGTGTATATGTATGTGTGTGTGCTATGTATGTGAATGTATATATAAAGGGGAGCTTTAATGCACATCCTGAGATGTTAAGGAGTGTAACATGAGCCCTAAGTGTCTGCATTGCTCAAGGCATCCATTTTTCTCATGACACCCCACTAAACTCCAAACAAATGTTAGGTATTCCTAATATAAAGTTTTATTTTAGCACAGCTAGTGATTTAATTACTTCAACATCTGTTGGGAAACAAACTCTTCCAGCCATGGTTCTTCCATGAAATTCCTGATTTCTCTTGTTGACAACTTTCTCCTTCAGAAGGTGAAGGAAGGATTAAGTTAATCAACTATCCTTGCTTTGATCCTTAGTCGATGAAGACATCCTAAAGGAGGAAGTAGCAGGAATATTGTGGAAAATATAATCCTGAAGTTCATCGTTTTCAGCAAAACACTGAGTATAGCTAAATACATCAGATTTCAAGAAACCATAAACTCACAGCAATTAAATGTAGGGTTCCATGAAAGGAGACATGTTGAAGATGAGTGTTATATTCTTATCATGCTGTTTCCTTTTGAAGTAATCAACATCATGCAAGATGCAGCTGAGGAAGAAATAGAGAAAGAAAGAAAGAAAGACAGAAAGAAAGAAGCCATGAAATAAGAGAACAAAGATTGGAGTTAAATTTATAACTTGCCATACTTTTCTATCTTTGCAGATCACCCTTGCAAATCACATCAAGGCAGTGATTCATACACTAGCTTTTGTTCTTATTTCCTTCTTGTTGGTGGATCTCATCAGTTTCACCCAACCACAACTTCCTTAGCCTTCCTTTTTCTCTTGACCTACCTTTTCTCTTCCTTTTTCTCTTGATCTACCTACTCTTCTTCACATAATGGTTCTGCAGTTCAGCCCTCATTCATTCTCTCTGTAGACCAAATCATCTCGATATACAGTTTTCATATGGGTCACTCATTCTTTCCTTGTCAATTTATTCTTGACCTTATTCCTTACTTTATCACAATCTTCTTAAGAAACTCCTTCCCATTGTATTTAATACATTTTGATGGTCCCCTGCATTCCCAACTGTTATATAACAAAGTGGGCAGAAGCATGTAAATATTTAAGTTTTTTTTCCAAAAATGCATTCCTTGTAAAATACTTATAATACCTCCTACTCTTATATGAGCATTTATGCTTCTTGAAGCTTCTTCATTTTCCCATTTTCATGAATATTTTACCAAGTTACAAAAAAAATCATAGCTCCAGCCTTTTTGCCACACTTTGGCACTCCAACTTTTTCCCCACACTTCGGTGGCTTACAATAATATAATAAATCATAAACCAATGAGACAAACCAAAGTTAAAAGAAGAAACCCTGTCTGTAGCTAATTAACGACATGGAGGTAAATGGTAGCCCTTTTAAAGAACACCCAAGTTTGCTCTTCTGTGATGAGTCAGAAGAGTGGCATGCAGTTCTGAATTGAAGCATTCCATCTTGTAGGGGAAATCATGAGAACAAATGCCTTTAGTATCCCTGATCTCTTGTAGGTCTGAGTTCCTAAACATCCCTTGTCTGGGAAACATTTTGGGGACCAACTCATATGGGGCATGATGTTAAAACCAGCACTTTGAAAAACTTGGTAATGTATTGGTGACAAGTGGTCTGACCATGGAATGATTGCCACACTAAAACAGTGCATTTTACCCTTAACATTCTGGCTCTCAAATTTTATAGCAACTGCACTTTTTTATGTATAACTTGCAATTGTTCACTCTGTTTCCTCTGGCAAGAAGGCATATGCTGCTTTGTTTTTCAAATCTATATTCCTTGTTGTTACATTATATCTAACGTTCTCTGAAAATTATTTGGGTTTTCAGCCAAATATATGGCATCATCTGCATGCAAAGTGCAGTCTCATCCATATTCCCATCCCAAATACCTCTAATGTTATCATAAGCATTTCTTATATATTCATACATACATATATTAATCAAGAGGACACCTCTTTGTCTTATTCCCTACTCAGTGCTGAACCATTTGTTACGCATTCCGTGTATTCTCAACATTATTTTACTTCCATTATATACCATTCCTATCCCATTCAGCAAACAACTTTAAACTCCATATTCATGCAAAAAATACCGCAATGGATTCTCATTCCTTTATTTCTCTAAATGAACAATTGCACCAAATAGACAGTAAGTTGTCTTTATCACTCTCATTCGTTTCTCCGTGACCTGCTGCAGGTCAAAGCTCTGCTCTCTGCTAAAGGGTTGTGCTGATTTTAAAGCAGCCCCTGTTCAACAAAGAGAAAAATAATTACTTGCAGGTACATTATCCATCCTACCAGCTGTAGTATGTGTGTGTGTGTATGCTGAGATTTTTTTATTGGAGATTGTTCTGAGTTATGCTCTATTTTTATTAACACCTGCTGCTTTAAATAACATGCTTGGGTGCTTGCTTATAAGCAAAATGACTTAGAGATACATATGGTCTTTTGTTGCTTGAAAAAGCAGGCGGTATGTCTAACCTGAGTTTGGATTTAACTTTTAAGCACCTTTGCCATTCTTTTCAAGTAGCAGTTTAGATTGCAGTTTAGTACAATGTTTACTTGTGGGTAAATAATTGATTTCTCCCAAGCAAATGACAAGCTTCAGCGGACAATGGTTTTTTGAGTTACTATAGTCAATAATAACTTGAAGAAAATCATATCTTCCTCATGAATATTGACTCCCTGGATGACAACCCCAAGTGGAGCCCTGATCAAGGCTCCCCTCCTAACAGATATCCACAGAAGCTGACAACTTTATCAACATGACAAAATGACTATCACCCCTTTTGTATGAACGATGTGACAACATAGTACAAAAGAGATAAATAATACTTCTTTTGTCTTCCCTGTTGGCTATTGACTTCCAACAATAACACTTTACATTTACGCCACATGATCATGTGCTTAAAGCATGCCCCATATCTTATCTTGTTCAGTATTCCATACCTCCATAGGGAACCAGAGGGACTGAAACTGAGGAAGCCAGTGGTGACCCAAGAGATAACCACCTCAGTCTTAGCCACCAGAATTCAGCAGCTTCCAGGTCCACTTCAGTCTTAGCCACGCTCTGGAAAATGTAGGAATTCTGCTTTTCTTTTATCTCCCTGCAGAAGTTCAGTTTTCTATAACCAGCAGTCAATTTTCCTATTTTTCCCCACAACAACGATCCTATGAGGGGCTGGGGTATGAGAGAGTCACCTGGTGAATTTTCTTGAGTGAGGTGGACTTAAACCTGGGCCTTAACTCCTGGTCCAGCTTCTTCATCACTCTACCAGAGAAGAGCTCTGCACCAAACATGAAGCAGGAAGCAAGCCAACTGTAGAGATTGTGGGGACCAAGTGATAATGAAGATGGGGGAAGGGTGGTATGTGGTGGAAATGGGAAGAATTTTGGGAGAAAAAAGTACATGGACTTTCCAAGGTTAAAAAAAACGAAATGTGGCCTTCCAGGTGATTTTTTGATCCTGTTTTGACATCCAGTGATTCAAATCAACTGAGGTAATTGTAATTGAGTCTTGTACTGAGGAAGACTGAACTCACCTTTTTGGCATTTGTAGCATTTCCTTTCAGAATTAAGCAAGTGCTTTGTATCCCGTGTCAGAAGATTAAAGGTGCATCTCTCAGCAACGCTTGCTGGGGGTGGAGGAAGGGTCAGCTGAGCTGCAAAATCTCTCTGAGGAAGAAAAAAGTCCAGCATCCCCCCCAGCCCCTTCATCTCAAGCAGCGTGAAGAGGGAGGCCAAGTTCTTCATCATATGATTCACACAGCATTTCCTTGCCTTGGCCTTTGGAGACAACAGTTTGCAGCTAATTAACACATTCAGAGATGTTGCTCAAGCAGAAAGGCCAGGAGGGTGTTTGCCTGATGGGAAGGACTGAGGAACTGACCCAGGGAAAGAAAGGCACTGTTTGGCCTACATCCTTTTATCTTCTTTCCTAGGAAGTCCAGTTTGCTCTTCTTTACAGCCATAGAAACAGCCTCCTCTGGGCAGCTTTCCTTTGCCTGACCCCGCAGTAGTTAGCAGTTGAACAGCAGCCACAACAAAACAGGAGAAAATAGAAAAGAAATTGCTGAGCAGACCAATGTAGTCAGCTTTGTCTCTGACATCCGCCGCCTTCTCCCTAAATGAAAGATGCAAATCTGGGTAATGTTTCAGCTTTTTGAAGGAGAACCTGCGATAAGGGTCGAAGTTGGTTTGACGATTCTCTCGACTTTGCAGAGTCCCAGGGTGGCTCCAGATGCTTGTCAACACTTCCAGGTTCTGCTCTATAGACTCCCTCATTGTCTTCGCTCTACATGGAACTTTCTTGCTGTCTGCCTGTCTTTTAATTAGAGATTCCGCTAGCTGTAAGAGCCATTCGCTCCTTTGATTCTGTAGTCTTTTCAGCAACAAATTAACACTGTGCTTTCTCAAACTTTGATCGGAAAGAGGGAGAAAGAAGGGAAGAAGACAAGAGTTCTTGGCAGCTTATAAAACTGGACTATTTAGAAGGTGGCTCTAGAAATATTGGAACTCTACCTCAATTTGCACTATCTTCTCTGAAAGTTCAGACCATCTCCAAAGGTTCATATACCTAAGGACAGCAACCTTCCCAGGACAGTACATAGTCTCTGGCTATGGGGTACCTATGGATTGGATGCAGCCCACATGAGATTACTGATAATCCCTCTGCCCCATTGATAGGTTTCCATTCTTAACCGTGATGAAGCCAACATAACGAAATATGCATTGTGATGTCATAGTGTCATCATTCCCTTTCGTACTTGCCTCACCGTGTTGCATACAAGTGCATAAGGGTGCATTTTGTGACATTGCCCCCTACCATTAAAACACCCCCCACTTCTCATTTTCTTTAATGCTTATGACCTCATCCTCTTTTGTTGTTGAAATATCAGAGGAAATTGCTTTGGAAAAGAAGGCTACAAAAAAAAAAGAACTTGAAAATATAAAAATGCCCCTTCTTAAATCTGAATACACACACACAAATATCTTCAAATGTATATATTTACAAATATAATATATTTAAGTATTAAGTTTATACAAAATAAACTTCTGATAGTCTTTGGATTTATTTAATATTTAAACTGTACTCTTTCCTAAATGTCCTGATGACAGAAAGATTGGATGTGCTGCTTTGTGTGCTTGTTAAACCAACACTCATTAAATACTGTTATGAATGAGACAGATGTAAGCAATAATTGGTGGAAGCTGGATGTATTCTTATCATGTTATTATGGATACTTTTAAGGCAGAGCTGGAATTGGATATTTGGAAGTAATGAATGCTGCCTTAAGAGAATATTTTTTTCTAAGTAAACTATGTTTACATCCTGTGGCTTTGAGTAATTAGCAGCCAGTATATAATTTGACATTATTGGGCAAAATGTGAAATAATGTCTTGATTTCTTAGCTTCAAGCAATGCTGAAGGTCACTGATCCATTTCATTCTGGTTTGGAGATGAAAATATCTTGATCACTACAAATTGCTTGCAATGAGAAATGATCAGGAAATGTAACCCGATTAGTTTTCCTAGATTTTGATGTTAAAAACATGAAAAATGACTATTGCACTATCGACATTCTCATTTGCTTACCTAAGCTAGATTTAGGAGAATCAGGTGGTTCCAATTCTCCATGGTTTTGGAGAGTTCTTCAGCATCATGACAATGAAAATGATCGCTCTCGATGTCCTGGATGGCAGATACATTTTGTGTGATGGGATTCCCTGAGCCTAACAATGAAAACTGATGTTTCCAAAATACTGCAGAACAAAAACAAACAATTAGCATTCTCCTTATTATGTCAAGAATCTATAAGGAAAAAAGATCAAAAGCAAATATGGATATCATCTTAGCATATTCCCTGATAAATGAGAGCCAAGGTACAGGTGATCATTTTCCAAGATTTTATAATCTAACCCCTTGTTCATTGCAATAAACTTGCCTCCTGTGAATCTGTGAGAATCTTGTTGCTAGGTCAAGAGCTGCTGCAAAGGGCTTGACTTTTGACGTTGTGGCACAGTTGCTTGGATACAGATTTGGTGGAGCACTCACTGAACATTAACCTCCTACTCCTTGAGTTTCCCACCCAAATCATTTCAGGGGAGCATCAATCATGCTATTCCTCCTCTCTTTATGTTCCATCTTCTACTTATTTCAGTCAGCATCCATCAGTTGTAGCATGTGAGCTGTGATTGTAATGGGCCTGCCTTTGGTTCAACAATTCAGCTTTGAATTTCCAACACTCTAAGATATTTTTAATTAAGACATTATTTTGTGAAATCCTTCTTGGGAGTCTTCACCTCTCATTTCTTTTTCTTGTTCTGCAATCATGAATTCACTTTATTCATGCTGAAAGCCTTTCCCATTGCAGAAAACACAACTGACATAACATTTGCTCTCCCCACTGCAATGTCTGTTCTGCCTAGGGAGCGCTGTTTTGGATTATATTTGGATGCTAGTATGCAGGGTGTATTAAGCAAAACCATTGGTTAAGCTTCTGGTTCTGCTGCTTCCTCTTTATTTTCCATCATCAGTGTGAATGGCAGATGGTTGTGAGTCCACCAAGAAGCTGATCTGCCTAATAAAATAGGAAAGAGCCCCTCCACCCAGATCACTTACAAGCAAGAGAGGAAGGCTCATGTCATATTTGAATATGACATACTTAGCTTTCATGGTTGCCACTTAGATAGTCTTTACAAAATCAATATCAGACAGCCTTACTTGCATCATTGTGAATAGCTCCCTTGAAAACCAGCCATCATAGGACCGCAGAGCTGCAAAGGAGATCATCTAGCCCAATCCTCTACTGAGAATAGGAATTCTCAAACCTCTTCAGACCTTTGGGCAGATAACAATAAATTTGCCACTGATAATACACCTAACACTTCAAGATATAGCTTTATTTTTCTTCCTAGCATTTTCCCGTTGGGGCTGTGATGGCCTAGTGGTTAAGATGCTGGACTTGTTAACCAGAAGGTCAGCAAGTTGGCAGATTGGCAGCTCAAGACCCAGGTGCTGTGTGAAGGGTTGAGCTCCTGTTGTTCCACCTCAGCTGCTGCCAATCTGGCAGTTTGAAAGTATGCAAATGCAAGTAAATAGGTAGCGCCTACTCCAGCAGAAAGGTAAACAGTGTCCATGCACCTTTGGTGTCTAGTCATGCTGGCCCCATGACCATGGAAGTGTCCTTGGACAAACGCTGGCTCTTTGGCTTGGAAATGGGATGAGCACTGCACCCTAGAGTCAGTCACAACTGGCAGGGTAACCTTTACCCTTTTAAATGGGTGGGAAGGTAACAGCGTTCCATGTGCCTTGGCCAATAGTCATGCTGTCCCAATGACCACGGAAGTGTCTTCAAACAAATGCTGGCTCTTCAGCTTGGAAACAGAGGTGAACACTGCCCCCTAGAGTTGGACAGGGAAAACCTTTACTTTTTTTAGCATTTTCTACTTTTTTCAGATCAACCTAATGTTTATCAATTGGTTCTGATAGGAATTGTCTGACTGGCTTGTCGCCCAAGCCTGACATAAGGGGCTGAGAGAAAGTGATTGGCCCAAAGTCATTCAGCCAGCTTTTATGTCTAAGGTGAGACCAGAACAGTTTCCTAGTTTCTAGCCTGGTGCCTTAACTACTAGAGTAAACTGGCTCTCTTTTCTTCAGTACAGCTGAGGAATATTAATTCAATTCTTTTACAGCCTTCTGCACCATAGATTGGGAATGGGATGGCAGAAACATCATGGGGACAAAGAGAACATAGAACTTTTTTTCTACTAAAGTAGAAGCCAGTCCATGGCATAAAATAGGCTATGAAATGATTGGTCAGAGTCCACATTGAGTATTAGGTCTAGTTCTAGTCATCACATTTTAATATTCCAAAAAAAAAAAAGCATAGAGGTAGACAAGGGTGACAGGTATGATTCAAGAAACCTGAAATGAAAATCTTATGAGGAAGAAACTGAGATAGCTGTTTAGCTTTAACCAAAGAGAAAAGCAAGGATGTAATAACATTTTTAAGTACTTGAAGATATTAGAAAGGAGATGTCTTCTTGTCCCGGAGTGCAAACTATAAATACTATAATGGATTTGTTACAGGAAATATCAGGAAAAATATGTCCATAAAAGCAATTGGACAATGGAACCAATTACTCAGAAAGGTGCTGGGTTCCCTTTCATTGGATTTGCTCAAGTGGAAGCTAGAGAGCCATCTGGCTGGCTTGTTTTAATTGAGATTCCTGCATTGAGAAGGTGAGTGGAATCAGTGGCTTCTTCAACCTGAGGTTCTTTGAGCTGAAGGTAAATAAAGAGACCAGTGCACAGCTAGCAGGAATGTGGGCAAATGCTTTTACGACTTGTTTGCTTTTTCAGAGTGGCGAAGATCAGCAGAAATTAGAGCAGAAATGCCCTTGCAAACTTTTCTTCATCTTGTTAAAATGATTTAAAATTGTTTTGAGATTCTGAGAGAGGTTTCAATTGAACAGAAAAAGAGGATGATGTTTTTACAGCAAAGCCTGCTTTGTGTTTGTAACATTACAAATAGAATTTGTGGAAGAAAGTTAAAAAGCCGGATGTTGTTCTGGGAAGAGCTGTAAGTACATATCTTGGAAAAACCATGCATTAAGGTGTTCAAGACCATTGCTGGCAGAGACAGGAGTAATCTCATTAATGGACAGACTGGTCTTCTTTTGGCCTGTACCTGGTTAGTTACAATTTAATGTAACTAACCTTTGCTGGAAATATATGGGATCAGGTGTTAAATTAGCTACTCAATAATATGCATCCCTGAATTGCAGAAATATATACCTTTGGGCCCTTAGTTTTAGAAATGGTTAATTTGACAAGAATTCTGCAGTTATTGAGTGGCCTCTCAAAAAAGCAGCAGAAGTATAAAAATGTTATCCAAATAGTCAGATTTTGATGTCTTGTCTGTTGTTTCCAACTTGTCCAATACAATCTATATTACTATATGAATCCAATGAGTTGCTATTCAGTTGGAATGACCCATGATGATAGGTTAATTCTGTTTACAGAAGAATAAATATCATAGCAGTACCTTATAAGAGAGAATCAATAGCTTTCCTTCAGTAGGTGATCCCTTCATGTCTTCTCAAATTGATTTGTTCCCCCACCCCCACCCCGACAACACTTCACCACCACAGCACAGCTATCTATTATGAGGTGATGGGGGGGGTCAGTGATTATTGAAGTTATATCTGAATTTACAGTATTAATGACTAGCTACAAAGTATCCAGAGGTTCACAGTGAATTAATTATCTGTTTAAGAAGCCATGAAAAAATCAATCAGTGAAAATTTCTCACTCTTTTGAGGAAGCAAGAAAATTTGTTGTTTTTTTTAAACTTGGATTTCATTTAAAAGCAGAAGAGACATTTTCAGATGCATAGTTGGAAGACAGTAGTATCTTGTATATCTCTGGTTCCCCACTTGCCAATCCTGTACAGGACAAAAACACAGCACACAATGGTAACCATGAAAGAAATGTAGGACTCCATTCAGTTTGACAGATGAGAGAATCACCATTCATATCATTGGCCATAGCAAACACAGAGGGTCTTGCAAAAATGCCAGCGCCGACTGTCTAGACTGCAGACAACATCTGACAACTCCTTTGAGGACATCCATTCTTCACCATTGGAAAAAAGCTGGTGAGAAAGTAGGTGCCTGCTGATGTGGCAAACAATGTGACTGGATGCAAAGGGAACGCAAGACTGTCAGATGACTAGGGTTTGATGGCTAACAGCCTCATTTGTCAGGGCCCATTTTCTAAAATAAGTGTCAGGAAAAGTGTGTCACGTGGTAAAGCCCATTTATTTTCCTTTCCCAGAATGTCTCCAAAAGATCTGTGGAGTCCCTGGAGAGGGGAGTCATGGCCAGGGAGTATATGAGTAGGATCCAGATACCAAGTTGAATAATCAACTTGGGATGCTTTTCCCAGATATTCAAGTTGAATAATCAGATGCTGGTGGTGACATTGTTCTTTACAGGAGAATGGCTTCAGTTTGAAGCAACCATTTTGTTAGTTCTGTGGAGGAATAAAGAAAAAGTGCTTTTTTAGAACAAAGAACTGATTAAGAAGAGAAATTAAGGAAGGAATTGGCAGTGCAAAGGGATTGCGAAGCATACATATTGGCATGGACGCAACATTTTTGTCCAATCAAGAATGCATTGGATGCTGTACTTTGTGTCTTGTACTACATGAAGTATTGAAACAATGCCAATCTGCTTTGAAGGATATGGCTTTTGCATTTGCCTACTCACTATGAAGCAAGTTCTGCAAACTTTGAAGTTCTGCAACCTATGAAGAACCCACTTCCCATGAAGCAAAGTTCTGCAAATTCTTGTTGCTTAGAGAGAAAGACTTTTCTTCATACATTTGCTCAAAGCATCCCTTCAAATTCTGCACAACTCTTAACTATCAAAAGATGGGTTTAGTGTGCACATGAACCAAACTGTTGATTTTGTAAGCTCTGTATCCTGGACCTAGGGATGAAGAAAATTTGCGGATCCAAATCCTGGAACAGTCTGTGAAATTCAGGACAGATTAATTTGTCCATAGGGCAAATGAGATGGTTCTAAACTGGATTTTTATTGATCAAAGATTTTTGCCCACTCTACTGTGTTGGTGTTTCTCAATCATTTTTGCCTACTGCCCCCTTCCAATCTTGTTTTTCTCTTGTGGCTACCTTGTCTAGATCCCATCACTGGTGAAAAGGATTGCCATTCACACACTTGGCTTGAAAATAGAACATGTGTCTTTATTTAGAATAATTTTAGTTATGCAGTTACAGTATACACAAAACTTTACTCTTAGTCAATTAATGTGATCCTTGGGATAGTAAATGGAGTATTTTCTGTCATCAACAAGACAGTATTAGCAATATAAAATACTTTGCCTTTGTGTGGCCCCCCCTTGGCACATGTAGTGGTTTCCCTGCAACATGTTTTTCATCTGTGGCCTTCTTGAAATATCTTAGGGCCCCCCCGGGGGGGTAATATGGCCCCCACCTGAGAACCATTGCTTTACAGTACCAAAGGTGGTGTCATGGGAATTGTAACCATAAAGGAAAAATGGTGTTTGTGTGAAACCCTGAATTCAATGATTGGAGGATATGAGATACAGCTAACTCAGAAAATAGAAATATTCTATGAGATTTGAAAACTTTGTTTAATGTGGCTTTTAAAAATATATTCCCTTCAAGTTTTCAGGGTCATATTAATCATTCATATTCAGCTTGTGAGCAACTACAATTCTAAATTTATTTCATACGTAATATTGCTAACTAGTGTAATATAAATAATGAAAATATAAGTATTGATAGAAACCTCAGTATTGCAAAATATGCTGGGCACATATTCTGGCATAATTTCAGATAGATTACATTCAGTCATTACTTTTACCTAGATCTCATGAATTAAATTATAAATAACATCAGCATATTGAACATGGCATATATTTATCTCAATGAAAGGGAAGTGAATCTCATCAGAATTTCTCATCAGAATTATTTCAAACTCCTTTATTAATCATTCTGAAATTTTCCCTTAAAAGTTTTTTGAAGTTACAGAGATGATTTTGCATTTGAATTCACTGAATCTCACTGGAACTTTTTGTGCATAGAATTTAAAAAAAAATATTTAAAGAAGTCAGCAACAATCAATCCTGAAGATAATCCATAAATATCACTGCAGTCTGCTAAAATTTCTATACATTAAATTGTAAACTTTTGGGAGTCTTTGAGGGTTTTGTAAGCCAACAGGTACATATTGCCATCTTGGATGGCAATGCCTGATTACTCAGACTTTTTGATGAAAAGGGTTTGAAGACATTGGGAAAATTTGCTGTGGGTTTATTGCTCATATTTCCTAACATATTAAACTGAAGCATCATAAGACATTGATTCCATTTTGTTGCTAACTGCCAACCTTGTTATCAATGGAAAAATAATTTTGTTGCTGTGTTTAGAAGCATGAGAAATTGCTCTGGTTGAAAAGTTGACAATAAATAGCTTTGAGAAACTGCACAGCAAAAGATAACTTTGCTCACATTTAATCATAATTTATTAACTGTAAACCATATCTTTCCTAACAGATCATCTTAATCTATTTAGTATCACTCTGGGTAGAAATATTGAATATTAAATATGGATGTTTAAAATCATTGTACTGTGTTTTTTCTTGGACTGGAGGGGAAATGAATCAGAAACATCATGGTTATGGATAGACTGGAAAATTAAAGAGAAGTGCTAGAAAAAGGTTTTTTGCAATGTTCATATTGTTACCAAATAATAATAATAATCTGGAGGTATCCATGCAACCACCAGGATTCAAGGGAGTCTTTATGTTTCTATAAATTCTTCTCTCACATTTTTGTCCAGTCTTTGTTTGCTTCTGTCCGGGGTGTTTGCAGAGTATAGTTAAAAAACAGTGCAGCTGCTGTCTGCATTTTTCCTTGATACTAAAACAAAAACCACTTTTGACCCACTTTCCAAAGTAGAGAGTAGAGAGAATCCGGATTTTAAAAAGTAGAAGAAACAAATAAAAACCCTGTGAAGCAGCAGTTGAGATTATTTGCCAACAATGGGCCCACCTGGAATAGGAGGACTTTGCTACAGTGATCATGGCACATGGACATACTGCAGCAAGCTCTACATAGGGCTGCCATAAAAACTTCTTGGAAACTACTAGTCCAGAATGCGACACACCACATGTTGTCAGATCCTTGCCACTATTGTCATATGACTTAAACCTGATGGGCAGCACATAGGTTTTCAACTGCAAGTCCAAATGCTTATTTTATCCTATAAAATGGCTTAACACGGAGGTAATTTTGGGACCATGGGCTCTTAAAGTATGTCTTGCAATAAAAACTTGGTACTACCCATTTCCAGAAAGTGTGGGGTGCTAAGTCCCAGGGATGTTATTTCTCCATAATGGCCCCAGGTTTCTGGAATGGCCTCCCACTAGAGCTGAGATGGGCTTCATTGATAATAATCTTTTTGAAACAAGTAAAATACAAGTTACTGCAGAGGGATTTTTGTGAATTGTGATGTTAAATTAATTATGATGTCATCAGGGCTGTTGTGCAGTTCCTAGTTTAACATAAACTTAACTTGAATTTATTATGGTCACTTTATTCCTGTGTTTTATCACTGTGAAGTGTGAGATGAGAGATGGGCAGTTATGTAATTGGTGCTTCTCTCATCTTGGCACTCCACAATGATAATGAATTAATTAAAATGAATATGAAGAGGGAAAAATGTAATAGTAGTGTTATACAAATTCAGCTGTAATATTTACGACCTATATAAAAATTAAATGTAAAAAAAGGTAAATATTACCCTGCTAGTCGTGACCAACTCTAGGGTGCAGTGCTCATCTCCATTTCTGAGCTGAAGTGCCAGCATTCATCCGAGGATGTTTCCATGGTCATGACTAGATGCCAAAGGTGCACAGACATTGTTACCTTTCCCGCTGAAGTAGATGGTGCCTATTTATCTATTCGCATTTGCATACTTCTGAACTGCTACATTGGCAGGAGTTGAGGAGGACAACCAGAGCTCACCTTGTTGCATGGCAGTGCTGTGTCTTGATCTTGAACTACTAAACTTCCAGCATCTTAAATCGCTTGCACCACTGCGCCTCAAAAATATAAAAATTATTATAGCTCAGTTCCCAAGCAACAAATGAAATTTGGACCATGTGTAGCCATTTGATCACACTGTCCTTTTCATCAACAAGAACCAATAATCTGGGTGGTTTCTGGATGATGAAAAAATGGATTTGTATGTTGTTCGGTCACACAGTCATGTCCGACTCTTCGCAATCCCATGGCCTGCAGCACGCCAGGCCTCCCTGTCTTGCACTGCTTCCTGGAGTCCTCCCAAGACCATGCCCATCACACTGGCTATGCTATCCAACCATCTCATCCTCTGCCCTCCCTTCTCCTTTCACCTTCGGTCTTTTCCAGCATCATGGTCTTTTCTAATGAGTCCTCTCTTTGCGTTAGGTGGCCAAAGTATTTGAGCTTCAGCTTCAGTAACTGTCTCTCCAATGAGCAATCAGGGTTGATTTCCTGTAGGATTGACTGGTTTGATGCCCTTACTGTCCAAGGGACTCTCAAGAGTCTTCTCCAGCAGCTCAATTTGAAGGCATCAGTTGTTTGGTGCTCAGCCTTCCTTATGGTCCAACTCTCACAGCCATACACTACTATTGGGAAAACCATAGCTTTGACTATATGGACCTTTGTTGACAAGGTGATGTCTCTGCTTTTTAATGCTGCCAGGTTTGGCATAGCTTCCTTTCCAAGACAAATTTAATTTTAATTTCATGGCTGTAGTCACCGTCTGCAGTGATCTTGGAGCCCAAGAAGGTGAAATTTGCCACTGCTTCCATTTGTTCCCCTTCTACTTGCCAGGAAGTGATGGGATCGGTTGCCATGATCTTAGTTTTTTCAATGTTGAGCTTCAAGCCAGCTTTTGCACTCTACTCTTTCACCCTCATCAAGAGGCTCTTTAGCTCCTCTTCACTTTCTGCCATTAGTATTGTATATTTGTATATTGCCCAAATAACTTCTGGATTCTTTTATTTCATATGAGATCCAAAATTAATTGCTCTTTAATATGACATGGACATAAAATGAGAGGATGATGTTCTCAATACAAGATGAATATTAGTCAACATACTATATTAATTTTCTTCGCTCTTGCTGGCAATCACAGACACAAGGAAAAGTTAGAGAAGTATATCCAGCTGTAGCTCTTGTATACTTTAGGACATGACTGTTGAAGCAGTAGAAAAAATTATTGGCGTTCTGTGCGTTGTTAGAATCTTCTCTCTTGCATTATATTTGATCCAACCCAGGCTAACTTTACATCTAATGGCCGATTAAAGGCTTTTTCTTGGAGACTAAATTCTTCCTTCTGGGCCTTTCCCCACTTGAAAGGTGAATGGGAGGCAGAGAGCTGGCATTCTCTTTGTTGTCTCATGAAACAGCTACCTCTTTACCTGTCAACTGCTGTTCAGCTGCCTTTGTAGATATGTTTGTTGGCAACCACATAGATAAAAGTTCTCC
>JANHZU010007314.1:38540-50021 GCA_032468055.1 Acrochordus granulatus
GCAATTACCCTGGACGAGTGAGAGTCTTCACAGACATTGTCATGGATGTCCAATACCTTGAGAAATTTCATAGAAGGACCAGAGTATGGTAACTGATGTTGATTTTAATGCTTCCAAGGGCTGGAATAAATTCAGTCTATCTTTCACTTTACATGGCTTGAAATAATTTAATTTTTTTGAAAACGAAAACCAGCATTTTGCATTAGGGCAGGAGGCAAACAGGTCTCCAGTATAAACAGTGCTGAATAGATATAATGAAATCTGAGTAACTGGTACCCACAAACATTCTTATTGTAGCTTCTAAATTAACTTTTAAAAAATTCATTATTTATCAAATCATAGTAAACTTACCTACACATTACAAATACATATGTCACTGTGGCTAAGTCAGTTTTATGTAGATAGGATAGCAATTGTCAAGCTACCTTAGCCTAACAGAAAATTCTCACCGCCATTTCCATATCAAGTCTAAGAATATTTCAAGACTGGGTACCTGACCTTTTGTAAGGAAAATCATCTTATTTGGATTACTAAATATCCCAGCATCTAGTAGCTTTGCTATAGGTTGTTGCATATTTCATTAGGCTGGAGCAGGGACAGAAAACCTGTACTTGTAGCTGCAAGAAACTATCATCTGCAAAAATTCTGCAGAGCCAGAGGAAGTCCCGCTGGCCAGCTAATCAGTCTGATCTATTAGCTGTCTGAAAACAGATTCTCCTTTTTCTGTTGCCATTAGCAGTGGAAACAAAGCAATTTTTTTCCTGACAGGCAGCTGAATACTCTGACTATGGTGACTCTGGAATAGGTTAGCTGGGCTTTACTCAAACTCATTAATGATGCAGTTGAGTAGAAAATGGAAACACTATTTATGAAAATGAAATTCAAGAAGATCAGTACATCATCTTTCTTTTTCTTTATTGCTCTAGGCTGTAGGGAAAATATAGCTATGCCTTTGTAATATGTATAGTCTTTTTATACAAATATACTGGGAGTTATTAAATTGCATCTTGTTCATCTTATCTGGTTTAGACCTTTATGTTTTGTTCTCCCATAAGCATCTTGCAGAAAAGTATGACCTTCAAAAAATTCACACCTCCAGTACATTATGAGTGGTATTCTTTGAGTCTGCTGATTATCCCTTGTGTAAAAAAATAAGAGATGAAATTGATTGGGGGGGTAGATTGATTTAGAACATGCAAACTTCCATGAAGAAGGAGGAGGAAGAGAAGAAAAAATATTTGCATGTGTCGATCTGTTGGGTACTAACTGAAATATTGTTTATATCATTGTTTCTTAGTAGAACATTTGGAAATTTCAAGCAAAAAGTACTTCAAAGAGTGCATTGACCAACAGGTGTTTATTAATATATTACTGAGCAGAAGCAGGAAGAATTGAAGAACTGAAGATTCTTAATAACATAAGGGTGAGAATACTATTCTTTGCCTGGGAGAAAAATATTTATTTGCTTACTTGCTTACTGAAGCTGTTTGATATCCAGGAAACTTTGGCTACTTTTCTTGCAAACTACATTGGAGGAAAGGATTCAGGATTACAAAATATATTTTAAAGCATTAGTACTACAATATATTGAGTATCTCAGTTGTCAGCAGAATGATGAACACCTGATACTCAAAGGAGTACTTCAATTCAAGTGCACAGTTCAAAGCAGTTGGGATTTATACTACTTCAAAAAGTGTTGTGCTACGTACTTCAAACAAGACAAATATTGTCTTAATGAGTTTTTTATTGCTCCAGGCAAAATTTTAATAAAAGTCAAGATATGAAAATATCCCCAAATAAATCCATATGTTTGTAGTTTTACACACTCATAAAATCTGATTCTCTGGAACATTTTTTAATACCAATCCTTTGCATTGATTGAGAAGAAAATATCAGCCCAGGGAATCCATCAAATGTTAATGTCTCTGGCCTTTTTCTGATACTGGAAAGAATGTTATACGAAGCAATCACTGAAATCTGGAGGTAATCTTTACTACTGCATACAGTAGTATATAGGTTCGCCTATATGCTACTGCCTTGTAAAATGTCTACATTGCAGTTCCATTTCTGTCTAAATTCTGATTGAAAGAAACAATAAGCTATATTCTCAAATTTCCAGATACCAATGATGTTCTGGCAAAATATTTCCAACTATAGGATTACCAGAAGCGCAAACTATTAAATACAATTTAAAATGTTTAGTGTATCTTGAAACATTTATGAAGCATTGTGAGAGTTAATTTATTCAAGAATAATTCTATTTATCATGGGGGAAACATGCAGAGTTATCCCTGGGTACTTAAGATTCCAATTTACTCCTGATACTACCATGGGAGCTCTCCATGGTGCAAGAGATCTCTCAGAGTATATATATGCCACAGAAGAGGCTAGAATGGAAGAATCTCTGAAATAACCTATCTTTTTTGGCAAATATAGAAATAACCTTCAATACCAACAAAAAGCAAGTGTCTTTTCACCAAAGATCATGAAAAGGTTGGCCTTATCTAGTTCAAGTGGTATAATAACGGGTTTTTTTTTTTAAATTTTGTATTCAAATTCTGTATGGAACATTCACACTAACTGAAAGATGGGTATTATTTGTTATTATTATGGTTCGTTGCATAGTCAGACTGTGATTTGTCATTTTTGTCTTCCTACATTATTATTATTTCAGGTTTTTTTAAAAAAAAGTTTCTATGAGTTTAACTTTTCTGCTTTGTCAGCAACTGGGGAAATATCAAGCTATAAAATGATATCAATAGGGCAAGTCTCCCCAAAGGATATTTTTGGGGGGTTTACCCAATCAGTTTATTAACGAGTATTGAAAATTAGTATTGAAAACCTTTTAACATACTATTCTGAAATTTTTAATGCTACTCTTGTAAAATGCAAGGAAAGTGTACATTTTCTCACAACGGATATATTTATCAGTTCCATAACTCCTCACTTCAGTGTTTCCATCTGCAAAAATTGGGCCATAATAAGGCTATTTCCATTTTGCAGACAGAAACAGTAAGGTGGGGAAGATTGATTTCCTACTTCTGGCTAGCTACTTTAAATAGTGGCAATAAAATATATTCACAGAGTTAGTAATTGGTTAATATTAATAACTGGTAGTATGAGAAATTGTGATTATTTGTCTATTAAGTCTGCAGTTCTATCTGGAATCATCTAAATTTTACCATTATATTCAAAAAAGAAGACTTAAGAATTTACCACTCACTGAGTATGTTTGTGTGCTCAAGTGTATACTGTGCATACTAGAAAAGAGATATTTGGGAGGCACAAAAGTAAAATCACCGGTGAATACAATAGTGCAGACAGTTAAATCTCAGCTTAGACCTTAATATGGTGCTATTGACTACTCAGGAAGTGGACAATACAGAAAATATTTTTGTGAAACAGAATGACTAGACCCAAGCAGCTAAATTAGAATATGAAAATATATCTTTTAATAAAACCACACCAAAAAAAATCAGCCCAATATTAGATGAGCAACTTAATCCTTTCTGTGCTAAATGCCTAGGATAATCATGTTCACAATTTTTGTGTTCATCTAGTAAACATTACAGCAACTTTAAGATCTCTTCCTATCTGCAGTGGACTCCAAGGTTTCTCTTCAGATTTTTGGTCTTCAGCCCCTGCCCATCCACAAACCTACCTGCTTGTAGGCATCTAAGAGAAAGCTATTCCAGATGCAGCGCAAGCCTTCTGATGTGAGCATCCTTCGCCATTCACCACGTGCAGCCTTGGAGCGACTCAGGAGAAGCACCATGTGCTTCAAGAGGACCACCGAATCATAGAGGGCAAGGAAAAGGCAGTTGGAGAAAAAAACTGGCAGGATCTGAAGTGTGATCAACAAGTCAATGCTTAACAAACCCATCTTGCTGGCTCTTGCTCTTCAAAGGGTCCCTTTGAGTTTTCTCTCCATGCCCTGCGCCCTCATGAAAAACAACAATAAAAATAATAAAATATTAGGGGCTTTTTAAAAAATTCATAGCGCTCTGTTCGCTCTCTTTCAAAGTTGGCTCAGTCTCCCTTCAGTGGAGCCGCTTAAAAGAAAAAGAAAAAAAGAAAAGCACCACGCCAATAGTAACGTTTTTCTATCCCGATCTGCTTTTAATTTTTCAGAAACTCTAACTCAAACTACTGTTGTTTGTACTTAGCCAGAAGCTCTTTGCAGTCCTCTAAACAGAGAGAGAGAGAGAGAGACTGAGAGAGAGATTGAGAGAGAAAGAGAGGAAGAGAGAGAGAGAGACGGGCTGCCAATTGCCTGTAATTCGAAAACTGAAATGGAACGGGCTAACTTTCCTCTATTTCTCCTATTTCAGTAGTTTTCTCATTCTTTTATTACCAGAGCTATCAGGTGAAATCACACATTTTTCTACCAAGGGAGGGCTCTGGAGGAAAGTCTTTGCACACAAACTTTCAGCTCCCTCTCGCTGGCCGCTCAGCCTCCCTCCCTGCCACTCTTCCGCCTCTCCGCCTCTCGCTCTCTGCCTGTGGTACAAAGTGCTTTTCCTCTGGAGCCCTAGCTTGGTTCCCTCAAGCCTTTTATACATTCCCTGGCTAATTGCTGCAATAGGGAAATGAAGCGCTAATCTTGGTAAAGATCTTGACGTCAATGTAAAAGAGGGCTTTACTTTGGCCAGGACTACAGTGAATGGAAAAGTAAAATTCTCAAAACTTTCTCTCTCTCTCCTCCTCCTCTCTTTTAGAACAAGAAGGGAGGGGGAAGGAAAAATGTTGCTTTGTTGTTTCACACAAAAACAAAACAAAAAAACAAAAATCCACAAACTAGATACCTCAGATAGGCATTTTTCGGTCTTTTACGCATGCTTTCCAACTTTGGGAAAACATGTGCAAATGACAGAGAGTGACACAGAAACAGGCTGTGCTATTCTCTTGAATTTCTCTCTCTCTCTCTCTTACGGTTTTCCCCCATTATTATTTTCCCCATTGTATTTTTCAAGAAAGTGTAAAGACTGATATGTTCTTAAGAAGGGCACATTTTGGTGTGTTTCCCTCCCACAGCTATCAAATATATCAGTGTGAGCTGTTTTAAATATCTTTTGTTGTCTTCTCGGTGTTTAAAGGAACGCTAGAAACACCCAGTCTGACTTCATCTGTTAAAGTAAGGAAATAAAAGAACAGGAAAGAGAAGAGCAAATTTAAACAGCTTTGACTAAACGTTATTTCAAAGGCAGCATTGTCATTCCTTCTAGATTAAATGCTGCAAAAATGCTATTTTATGACTTTTTAATTTATCTCCAGTTATTTTCACCACAGCGATTTTCTTCTTTACTTCAAAGAAATAAAGTTAGAGGGCAAAGCTAGGGACTCTGGAAAGATAACCGGTGGAATTCAAATTATTTTGGACTTCTCTTGCATCAGGACAAAGTCTCTTAGTGGTCTTCTTCAGTGTAGCTGTGGAAACCTGGCTCTAGGTATCTGACAGTATCAGATGACAGTTGGCTCCACCAGCATACCTCCTACAGGATCTGCTATAGTGAGTTGTCTTCTTCTCTGAAGCAATAGAAAGGCCTTTTTGCTAAGCCCATATAAAAGGGCAGAATGAATCCTTTTTTTTCTCCCCTGCATCCCCGGGTGGTGTACTTCAATTGGGCATAGACTTATCTTCGTTTTCCCTCCATCCTTCATCTCTTAAATCTCCATATGATGATTCTGTCTTATGACTGTTCTACTGTGTAGTCTAAACAAGTAGCTTTAATCCACATGTAGCCTCACAGCATGCTCAGAAAATATATTAACTTTAAAAAAGATCACTGTCGATACCTATTTTACATAAGAAGGAAATGGGCTAAAAGACAGATCTGTACATCCACTATGAAAACACGATTTGGACAATAGAAACCATTTTCATGTACCAATCCATCCAAATGCTCATAAAACAGAATACCGTATCATTATATAAGAATCAAACATTAGACAATTCTAAACATAAAATATACCACTCCATATTCTTAGGAGTGTTTGTGTTTGCTACATTTGAATAAACATAATTTTATTATAATTGAATAAAGATAATTTTAATCGGGTACTGATCAGGAATCTAGAACAAAAGAGCAACAACATCAAAGTGATTTAATATATTTTATCAAATAAATTGGCCATCTCTCTTCATATACCTGTATCTCAAACCACTAACATTGTGACCAATCAAAGAGAAGGGAAAATGCTCATTGGGGAGGAGTAATAATCACACCTATTTTCCAGTGTTCTTAAGGCTCTCGGTCAGATGGACATCATTTTGCAGATGGACGATTGACTGGACAATTGACTCTAGTCTAACACTTCCTTCAAGCACACTCAAATTGCATCTCTTTGATTCAAGCTTCTGGGTAGTCCTAGACCATCACTACCTTTCTCTAAGATGCTACACAGGATTCCCTGTGACAATAATTCATAGGGAAAGATAAAAGTATATATGTCTTGAAAAACTTGGGATATAAAATCGACCTATCAATCAATCTAAATAAAAACAATCACTAATTAATTAAGGTTAAAAAGACATACCAGCTGAGAGACTCTCTGTAGCTGCTTAGCTGTAGGGAATTATTTTTTTCCCTCCATAGTCAAATAAGCAGAAATGTGAGGAGGGACCATAATATTAAATAAACCTTGGGTTTTGCTTTAATTGATCATTAGTATTACTTTGAATGATAATGATCTCTGTTATGCAATACTTTACCATACTTTGGATGGGATTCTTTCCATTTGCGGGCCCAGGAAAATTGCTCCCATTTTTCCTCTCCAGTGTCTAGCTGAAAGAAAAGAGTGAAGTGAAAATAGTTGCCACTTATGAAAATAGGTTTGCCACTTCTAAGACTTTTTTGTTTTTTGCAAATTCCCAATTAAATTCTAGTTCTAAGATATCCTTGTGGGCCCTCCAGCATCTTATCATGCTTAGTTTTCAAAATCAGCTGACTAATAAGTACTGATTAAGCAAAAAAAGACACATGCAAAATTAAATTTCTAATTCCTATCTTAATATTTTCTGAGTTTTGTTAGCTTCATCCCAATTAAAATAAAGGAATCAGGAGATTATCTAAAGAATATTAAACAAAAGAGTTTATCAACAATGGATGTGACCACTTTAAACTCCTCCACTTCTCTTTAACTCCATTTCACTGTTATGCAATGTATAGTTTTAGCTTGCCATATTTCAATATGTTATTACAAGATATATCTGTAATAAATCTGTATTCCAAATATGTCCAGTTTTTCACAAATAATAGTGTTTTCTCTCTCTAAAAAAACCTGCCCATTAACTTCATTGCACAGAACTCAGTAACATCAGCAGACAGTAAGAATCAAAGTTGTTCTTTTGAGTGTATCGCTGTTGGACTCAATTTCTTGGTGATGCTAGAACACTGAGACAGATCTTCAAGAGTAGCAGTTAGGATCAGTGATGTCATGCCCTTGAAAAAGCAGAACAGGCATGCAGGAAGATCAGTGTAATGCCGAGATTCATAGGAAAAGACTTGAGTAGTGGTTAAAATTGGTTCCCCATCTGAAATGATTTGGAGGGGAAACATTGCATTCCAGATTGTGGCTTTTTTATACTGAGTTATAAGAATCCAATGTGAGAAGTGCTAAGTTTCATTTGCATAAAAAGGTAAAGGTTTCCCCTGCCAGTTGTGTCTGACTCTAAGGGGCGGTGCTCATCTTTGTTTCCTAGCTGAAGAGCCAGCTTTGTCTGAAGACTCTTCTGTGCTCATGTAGCCAGCATGACTATACACCAAGGTGTAATTACTGTCCCATCAATTTAAATGGTACTTATTTATCCGTGTGTATTTTTACATGCTTTCAAATTGTAAGGTTGGCAGGAGCTGGGGCAAGTAATGGGAGCTCAGCCCATTACACAGTGGTGCTTGGGTCTCAAACTCAGGCTGCTGACCTTCCACCAACAAGCCCAGCATCTTAACCATTCAGCCACCACATCACTCTCTCATTACATATCTCCTCCCATTTAATTTGCAAAGCACCTCTATTTTGAGTCATGCTAGAAGTTATCAGAGTTGAACTTTCATTAATAAAAGCCTTACAGTCTTTTCTCAAAATACCTTTGTCAAGTTGGTAATTATGATTAGGAAGGAAGGAAGGAAGGAAGGAAGGAAGGAAGGAAGGAAGGAAGGAAGGAAGGAAGGAAGGAAGGAAGGAAGGAAATGACAGTCACTTGTAACACATGACAAAGTTCCTATTGGGTGTTCTATGATAGCACATTAATTTTTATTTCCATCTTGTTTATTTTACTAATTTGTGACCAACTCCTCACAAACCATAGCAATGCAATATATAGTAAAAATAAATGACAAAGGGAAATTGATTACTTTTGTTTCAGATGATCATCTCCAAACAGACCCATAATGATAATATCAGTGAAACAGAACTTTGCTGCATTTCTGCGTATCTCCACTGAAGAACCTTGCAAATGGACTTCAATTCCAGATCACTCAGCACATAGCAAGTACAATAGAAGGAACAATGGTGAATAAGAAGCACAGAGTAAGATAATGGACTGTATGATAGCCTCTGAGCAAATACAGAAATGTTCCATATAAGAAAGATCCCTTCACCAGAATCAAGGCTAGGGCACTGAATCTTGCTGGAGTTCCTTTTGTATGTAAAGAAGTAGATGTGTTTATCTGGTGCAGGAAGAGAAATTTGAGTGCTGCCATTCTGGTCCTATAAAATTCATTATCCATCATAATGAATTAGGATTGTGCACAAATTCATGCATGGTTAAAAAGCATGAGCCACATATGTGTTTTGGATACAGAAACATTGCTAACTACAAAGAGGAGTCTAATGAGCCAAAGCATTTGTAACAACTAAGTGGAGACCTTTGGATTCCAGTGGGTAAAACCTACAATGAACATTTCTTCTACTTTCGGGAAAAACAACAACTTCCTGAGATTGAGACATATTGAACCAATTGTTCCTTTACAAAGAACACCATATTCTGTGAAACCATGTTCTGCAAAGTTTTAATATGGAATTGAGAAATATGGACCATCGCATGTGCAGTCCTGAGGAAATTGGATTCACTTGCTGTTATATGTTTCAGGTTTATTTGTGATGATGTTTTACTGTACTATATTTGCTGCCTATTTGTGAGCTGGCAAGATTTGGGATCTATTAATGCTATGAAACAAACAAATAAATGAAATTCAATAATAACAATATAAAATACAATAGATCTGTGCTGTTAAATATTATTTTACTTGCCTGCAAAAGAAGCCAGCCTGCTTTGTGTGATCCTGTCCTTCCCGGTTCAGGGGAAGAAATCCAAGCACTCTCATTCCTGTTGTACTCTGGGTTGCCTTTTCTACTACATCCCAACTGGCTAATTTAGTCCTGTCTTTTAGAAAATTATTTAAATGAAAAGAAAATGCAGATATTATTCTCAGGTATACGCTGCAACCACAAAAGAATCATAAACATTGCTTCTATTCTTGTAAAAGGCATTTGAAGATCTCTCCCTCTTTGTGTTTAATTTAAATCACATCCTAAGAGGCAGGACTAACTTAATCAGATGGTCTTCAAAACCTAAACCATTTCATATAGAAGATTGCATCAAAGGGAACATAATTTTATTCATTGTCATAAAATAATATTACATGATCTGCTTTTAAAGAAGACAAACCAAGCAGTGTATCTTGTACTTAGAGAAATTAATAATCTGTGTATATTCCCTGTGTATATATGATAGAGAATGCTGAACTCAGCTGAAATCAAAATTTTACTCAAACCCATAGTTCCGAATCAATCTGTGCAAAATATTTCCGAGAAAAATATTTTTATGCTTTTCTTTTATACATTTTTCTACTAGTTTCTGCATTACTTTGGTGCTTTGGCATCAGAAGTTAGTAGGAGGAAGTAGGAGAAAGCAAAGAACAAATTCTAGTACCGTCAGAAAAATATGCTCTGAGGCCAGCAATGGTACGCTCCCTCCTCTAGAGGTCACACGATTCACTGTAAGAGAGTGAGAATATATGCCCAGCAGAAAGTATTATTCATATGCCTTTAGGAAGAGATTTGCTTATCCTGTCCTATAATAATCTTGGGAAGGAGAAAGACATTAGAAGCATTGGAGCCTTAATTATAATACCCGCCCCTTATCTTTTGGATCCCCTTTGTATCCAAACAAGATGTAACAATTTGTTGTGTTTCTGGGTCCTCAAGAAAACTGGTCATTTGATATGTAGATCATCTATCTAATCTTGATGCTACAGAAAGCTCCTGTAGCCACTTTTCTACTTTGTTTTGGGTAATATACAATACTACAATGAAGAACATGACAGGTATATGGAAGAACATATGGTATAGGATAATTATAAGAATATGTTATGTATTTTAAGCCTATAACTTCATTGAAACCAGGTTCATTGGTATGGCTCCTGGCCTTTTAAGAACCATCTGACACACTAAAATTTAATAGGTGAATTTGTTTGTTTGTTTGCTTTAGCTTTCTGGCAAAAATTTTCTTGCTAGATTTTTGAATGACCAGCTGCTATTAGACCTTTTGAATATGAAGATTTAGAGATTTGGAACAGATTTTTAATATATAAATAATAAGCTTATGATCTCTTGGAACAGATAAGACACATTATAAAAAATGGAGTGGGAAAAAATATTCCAACTGTTCAAAGCAGAAAAGATCCAAATGGTTTTTAGACCAAGGTATTATGACAGCTAAGAAAGCAGGGAATGAAAATTGTTGGGGAATGAAGATTTTCAATATCAAGCAAGAAAGGACATTAGCAAATAGAAAAAAAGTAGCAAGAAAAGTAAACAAAGGTATGTTTAAGGAAATTTGGAAATCACCTGAAATATTATAATTAGCACTGGAGCACTGGACTAATCAAGCATAATTGTAGAGGAGGTCTAACAGAAGTAAATTAAATAAAGGTGCAATACTAACTGAAATGGAACTGTAGAATGAAACAAACATGTAGAGATAAAATATTTGGGAAAATGTAATGTAAAGACATAGAAATACTCACTGAGAAAAAACAGTAAATAGGCAGTTAAAGTAGTAACCATTCTATGTTAATAAATACAAATTGGTACACATGAAAAGTATATATAAAAATCAATATATGAAGGATTAGTGCATATAAGTCTATACCAAACAAGGTAGATGCAAAAGACTGCACATTATCAACCATCAGAGCAATTCCTTTTGCAAGCATATTTTTGGTTAAGGTTTTATAAAAAAAAAGCCATATGAAGAGGCAAATTTCAGTAAAGATAAAAGGATAAAAGATTGGATAACTAATTAAGCTGGATAAATTGTAAGAGAATTTAAGAAAGAAATATACCTACTGTATGACTTAGTGCATGTAATTATTCTTCTGCAGAATTGTTACAGTTAACAAGATATCGCAACAAAGTTTAAAAAACAGGCATCTGGACTGGATTTTTCTCAAGTCAAAGACGTTTCACCTTTAATCC
>JANHZU010007315.1:45622-56527 GCA_032468055.1 Acrochordus granulatus
TGTTCTATGGTTGGCAAAATTATTTTTGGACTGAGAAAGAGAATTTTTCCTAATAGGAAAAATGTATTAAAAAGAGCAACCTCAATTTAAGGTGTGAATTAATGATGTGGCTAATAACTGATTCCCATAAATATATCTAATGAGGAAGGGAATGTGGCAAAATGAGTGGAAAAATCTGCGTTGGAGATATCCAGTTTGGAATCTGCATTAACTTTTTATCATTAAGCCTTAAAAACAATTATAGTTATTCCTCCTAAAATTGTTGTCTTACAGTTTAAAGAAGTGTCTGTAATATTTACAGTTTTAGGATATAAAAGTGTAAGGTTTTAACACTGGTAGAAAGTTGTTATGCCATTTAAACATTAAAATTAGTTGGGCAATAAACTGAACACCATTTCCATTTGTTTTTTTATTCTGATGGCTAGATTGCTCCTCTTTCTTTTCATGTATAAATCACATGGGAAAATACGCGAACAGTACAAAACATTTAATTTCAATTTCTATGACTGCCCATCTCAATCAGTGATTCTGGGCATCTTACAATTCATATTTAAGACTTCAAAAGGAAACATATTGTTTTAGTCTTTGCAGTCAAGAAAGGCTCCCACAGTTAAAGATAGCATTCTGTAAAATTCTGTGCTTGAGGAAGATCTTATCATTTGTACTTTATAAAACTTTCCACTCATTATGGACATAATCTTTTTTAAGATTAAGTCTCTATATTAGACATTTTTAGCAAAGCATACTTGAAAAAGAACAGGTTATCCTTGCAAAGGATGAAAACTACTTTTACTCAGCTTATTTTAGTAATCTAAAAGAGGACTAACTCTTCCTTCTATAAATAGAAACACATTATTTCATTTATATTATAATTTTTTACAGAACTAGCATCCTGTTTTGTCTAAGTAAATGCAGCTATGTAATTAGTATGCAAGTTTTGTGTAACAATTTCCACAAAAATATATTCACCACCTTGAGCTGTTTATAAAAAAATAAATGTGGAATACAAATAAAAAATACTCCTTACAACGTATACCTTCCAATTTTGCAAGTGTTTTATTTTGGGCAGCATTTGTTGTTGAATTGCTAATTCTTGTTTTATGGATATGGGCTGAACTACTTTCTCTTAGCCTTGCCTTAGAAGAAAATATGCCTATCCTCATCGTTTAACTTTCACAAGACCTAGAGAGCAGGCATGCTTTCACACCACATTCTGTAAATAATGCAAATATTCCTTTGAAAAAAATCAGAAAGTTTGCAGCATTTTTCATTTCAAACATTTCCCTTCCTGCACACTTTTTACACACATTGGGAAATGGTTATAACTACCTTACACTTTGATTAACCATAATCTCATTATTCTTTAATTTCATATGGGAGGATGAGTAGTATCATTTATAACACTGTCTACCCTTATCCTTATCTAGTATCATACAATATTTCAGATCTCTTATCTTCACTTTTACTGGGGCAAAAAGTACACTATGCCTGCAATAAAAAGAGGAACAAGCAGGAATGTACAGAAACGTATTTGTTTGTATGCAACAACATACAAACACATAAAAACCCAAATACAGTGGAACCTTGGACTGCGAGCATAATTTGTTCCAGAAGAGTGCTCTTAATCCAAAAGGATTGGATTGGAAAGGATTTTGGCTCTTATGCCAAAGCAAATTTCACCACAGGAAACAATGTAATGTCGGATGATCCATTCCATGCACCTAAAAATATTCATAAAAAAATAATTTTCAATGGTATTTTATGTAGAAAGGATTGTCCCTAATATCTGAAACAAGTAGCAATGATTAATACACAATATAAAGTATTAATATAAAATAATATAAAAAGTATAAAACAAATTAACCAGCACTTTAAACTTTTTCTAGAAGATCGTGAGGCAGGGGGTCCCCAAGGGTCTGATCCAAGCCGGGCAGAGAATAAGACTGTGGTTTAATTTGGGTGATGGTTCTTGATGGTCCCTTCGTTTATGTAAGAGGATTTCCACCTACCCTTGAAGTTCTGCCTCTCGTTTCTGTACAGTTTTTAGGAAGTTCATCTGGCCTTTCCTGGGTTGGGTGGCTGCTTTGATTGTTAATCTTATTGCTATGGATCTGCTCTTAAGTAGATTCATGACAATCAGCTGCAGCTCGGCCAGCTGCTATCTGGGTGGCCCCTGTTGGATTGGGAGAATCCACTGCCACTGCTCAAGGGCAAAACGGCCATTTTCCTTTTCCCTCAGTAATGTCTTTCCCGGGGGTCTTTCCTGGGTGGTTTGGAAATGTTTCTTATCATAAGAAGAAGAGATGGGCAGGAAGGGGATGGCAGGATGGTACCATGCAAGGAGGGCTCTGTGTGTTTGTGTGTGTGTGCGTGTGACAGGGAAGACAGAGGGTTAATCTTCCTATACTTTGAAAAGAGTTGTGGCTGGCGTGAGGGAGACGAGAGGGAGGAAAGGAGGGGGAGGATGATTGCTTGGAAGGAGAATTTAGAATCTGAATCTTAGGAGTTCTTTCTCTTGAATGACTTTCACTAACTCTACTGGTTTCACTTAATTTACGCTTTTTACAAAGTGAGAGAGAGGAACCATCAGCTCAGATATGAGATTTCCTGAGCAAGCTCATCATGCGGTGCTCATCTTGCAAGTTTTCACTTGTTAACCGAATTAAAAATTTTGCTCATCTTGCGGAACACTTGTGAACCGTGTTACTTGCAATCCAAGGTTCTACTATATAAGCACTAAAATGGAAAAAATAGAAACACCAAATATTTAATGTCAAATGTTAAGATCTCTATGGGTCAAATTTCTTAGAATCTGTGCCACATAAAAAGAATTCATGCTTTACAAAGAATGCTCTTAATGTTGAATTTCAATTTCCACAGTTTCCCAGCTAGCATAGTCATGGGGTCCAATGTTTCTGAGAAGCACCAAATTAGGGAAAGCTAGACTTTATACTGTAACTTGAATCAAGCCAATCTCACTTTCTGCAAGAATATGCCATAGAAAAAATAAAACTCTATAATGCATTTATATTAATATATTGGTGAAGTCCTCTCCCTTGACATTTATTTGTTACATTTTGGAGCCATAATTCCAGGCAGGTCCTAGCAATCCACATCATATAGTCTTGTAAATGCCTACACATGTTAATAAATAATTAATATATTTGCATTGTTAATTTTAATCCAACAAAGGCTATCAACACTGGTCCATAAAAAATAGGATAATTTAGAAATACAAACTTTATTGAGAATTCCAGTCCAACTCTACGCAGAAAATATGCATATTCCTCTTCCCCATTAGACCCCATAGTGTGTAAATATGCTATATTTTACACACATACACAAATAACCAAAATGTAACTCAAATATACATTACACTGAATGAATAATCTCTGAAGTTATGAAGGCATAACACAAGTCTTAATTTTTATTTCTTCTTTTAGCAAATTATGGTTCCAGAAGTGACTCGTCAATCGGCTTAATCAGCCCAGTAGGAATCAGAAACCAATCAAGAAAGGCTTCTCTGAAACTCTAGCTATGCTTCATAGTTGGCACTGATATACATCTATGAAACATATAGAACAATCATCACTGTGACAGATCTTTTCCTAAACTGGTTTATCAACATTGTTTTCTTGACTGCACCACAGATCAGAATCATGAGAGATAAAGAAACCCATGCAGTACTGGTATCTATGGTAAGTATTTTCCAGAAGGCTTTCTCTCTAGTCACTGCATATAAATCAACTGCAAACTCAGTTTCACAATACAGATACAATATGTTTTGCATCAATTTGTTTAGAAAATGCCCCTAATAGTTTATATTCACAAAGATGCTAGAGGTCAACTTCACTTCCACCTGCTCATATATGCAAGTTCATTTGATTGTACAGTCTTAAATATTAAGATATAAAGTGCAAGTCCACATCATAAGGATATTTCTGAATCTGCTTTGTGGAAAACTTTCAGTACAGTATTTTCACATTTATGTGAATCATCTGAAAAGTTATGGAGATGCACTTAACTTTAAAGAATTCAGTATTAAAGCTTTTCCACAACCCATAAGTAAAACCAGTTTACCACTGAAAAGTATACTGCATTGTTGCGAGACCTGAAAGAACTGGGTAGGGATAGATCATCATGGAGACAATTTATCAATGTGATCACTGAGAGACGAAAACAACTTGATGGCATATAATCATTTTTAAAAAATCCTTCAAAGATGGCTTGTGCTAAATCTTTAGCAAAGTTTTCAAATTTCATAACCAGGCAATGGCATTATTTTGGAAACATCTGGATCTTATCTTTATTTGTTTGCAATACAGAATAAACTCTTCAGCCAGTATGACAACTAAATGTCATAATAAATCAATCTGATACATATCAAAAATTCAGATGTATCCATTTTAAAAGGTGAAAAAGCACCAGCTATACAAACATTTTTAAACATACATGACACAGTGATTAGCTTCATTAATAGTAGCAGCCCATGTCATATTTCAAGGCATAGGTGAAATAATCTGAATGTCAGTTTCATGCCTTATGAAGATCAGCTTAACGTCAAGTAATATGAAAGAGTAAAAAAATGTTTCTGAATACAATACATTCTGATGTCAGAGTTTTATGTTTGTATATATTACGTATTTACTTGTTGAATAAAAGGCTGTACTATGTACACCGGGGGGGAAGAGTTTCACAAAACCATACAGTAATAATTTACTGTATGACAGATATACCTCAGAAAAGGACTTTTTCTGTTGCTACTCTATTTCAGGGCCTGAAGATGTCAGACAAAATTTCAAAGATTCATCCACTTGCTTGTTTTCCACTGTGATACGCTATCATCCATCCCCTCCTTCTCAATTCTACACAGATTAGGTAAAACCCTGTCTGCATAATGATGAGGCAATTTTCAGTCTCCATAATGTAATAAACAATTCCCTTGCTTATTTGGAGAGCTAAAGGTTATAGTAGTTGATAACCCTATTGAGTATAAAGTAAGCAATTTGAAAAATGAATGTATGTGAAAACATCACATTTTTCACATTTCTTCTGATTTGACCCTTCATAAATCTAAACCAAGGAGAGAATTGAACATTCCACTCGGGGGGAAAAACTAAAGAAAGTCAGTCCCATTTCTTGCTCACCACATGCTAATATCATATCATTTTGTCATCAAAGCCTCTTTTTCAACTTCATAATTACAATATATACTGAATTTAAAAAAAAAGTGGGGGAAGAACTATTGTAAACACATTTTACAACAAGCTTAAATTACACTGCATTAAATATTACATTTCTGAGTGGCGTGATTCTTGGATACATAGTAGTATTTCACTACAAGAGAAACCTAGATTGATAGCATAAATAAAAATGAATGAATAAATAAAAGGATTGTAATGATCACTCTGAAAGGATAGCATTACAATGCAAAATCCCATCTACTTACCTCCTGAAAATAAGCAAGAGTTTTCACATGCACCTAGCAACTTCTACCTGGATAATGAAAAAGGGGAGGGAAAAAGCAGCTTAAGAACTACCCCAACAAAAACACTCTTTCATCAGGAACCCCAGAGGGTGGAAGTTGAGTAAACCTTTGAAGCTGTACCCATTTACTACACAAAGCCAACCTATTGCTAACCTATAATATTGCAAAGGCTGAAGTTTCAGCTGTTGCTTGAGGTGACATGATTTCCAAATATGTTTAACTATGCCATAAATAAATTTGCTCTGGACTGAGTTTTGGCAAGCTGAGAATCTTCCACCACCATCTCCTATGATTTTGTTGGCTGATTTTCAGGATAAGAAACTACAGAAAGAAGAACTATTTGTTTCAGAGGATGGAAAGGGATTAAAAACACAAGACCACACTGCTATAAATGCAGAGAGCAGAGGCCAGGTGTTTTTCTAAGCCAAGTAATTTTTAGGTGTGTTCTTTTTTATCACAAGCAAAAAGGTCTTGTTTCTCAAGCCTGCAATGCTCTTATGAATTACTATGATTACTAGAAGTATTCATAGTTATTAGTACCTGAACTGGAAAGGGCTGGAAGAGCAAGATCAAGGCAATGCTTGCACAATTATGTAGGAACAAAAGGATTTCTTAACATGTTGATAAGTATCACAGCTTCATATAATGTTTAGCCATTCAGATAAGCAAAGAGCAGAAAAATAGACTTAGGAAAAATGATCCTATAAAGTAAATTTTTAGAACAATAATGAATAGCAGGAAATGGTTAAAAATTAAGAATGGCAATTCAATGCAGTTCTCTTAAGAAGACAAGAAAGAAAATCATAGTCACAATAAAGGTTAATGAGGTAAGATGTAAAATGAAGTTTCTGCAAATACAAAAATGATAGTTTTATTTTTTCAATGTTTATTTTGGTATGAAACAGTATTACCTCATCTGACATTCCATATAAAGGTGCTTAATTCTGGTTTCTATATATGTTGTTTTGTGTGGTTTCAATCATCTCCCTCCCCTCTTCGGAAAAATAAAACATTTAGCAAGAATTTTGAATTGTATGCTTCCTTGTTTTTATATTTACTTGTCACAGAGTATCACTACCGTATCTGTGTTCACGTCTCAATCTAGGAATTAAAACCAGCACAGTGCTACAGCTATGTAGCTGTAGATGTTACAGCTCCAGTGTTCATGATCCATCAGCACAACGGCAACAATAAAAAAAAAACTTTGCTAACAAGACAATCAGATTCAGATACATATACTTTATTGGCCAAGCATGGTTAGACACGATTCCAGTACAGCAGTTCTCAGCATACTTGCAAGGCAACAGTAAATAACATAAATAAATGAAATTGTGTATTCAACAGTAAGGTGTGCATCCAAAGTATAAAGCCAGTAGAAAATGAATATAGTAAAGAGTAGAATTTGAAGCACAATCTATTGATAAGTATGTATACACATTAGACAGAATTAATTCAGGGTTAATTTTGAATTCTTTACACTTTGAGTCCTGTCATATAGCATCAGTTAAATATTCATATATTTCTGTTTATAATTTCATCTACAATCATTATAATACATATGTAATTTATATACATATATAACTATAAACAAGCACTATTATTTCATCTGCAATCACAGATGAAGATGGACTACCCATTTTTCTCATACTACTGTACAGTTTGCGGCCAATGTCTACAATGGTGAGATGCAGCACATATCACAGGAAAGAACATATAAGTTTCCTTTTCCTCCTCTTCTCAAATTGCCCAGCTGAGATTATTTATACTTGGAACTTTTACCAGGGTCTCTGAACTACCTCAGGGAGAAGATAATTGCAGAAATTCAGCAGAACCTTTTAGTTTAGTTGTCTGAGGTAGAAAATGATCAAGAACCAACTACTAGAAGTAAGCAATTGCCAGAGTTTGACCGAAGATGCTTCCATGGTCATGTGGCCAGCATGACTATATGCCAAGGCACACAGAATGCGGTTATCTTTCCCACCTAAATTAGGTGGCATCTATTTGCATTTTTACATGCTTTCGAACTGCTAGGCTGGCAGGAGCTGAGTCAAGTAACAAGAGCCATTAAGTGGCGGTGCTTGAGTTTTGAACTCAAGCTGCTGACCTTCTGGCTGACAAGCCCAGCATCTTAACTGCTCAGCCACCATGCCCACAATGATTTTAATATGTCTTCTCTTATTTTATTCTTATATGTCACACCAAAAACACCTGGGTACTTTTCAAAACCACCGGCCTTTGCCTAGCCTTATTTATGAATTTCTTCAGAACTTGCTATAACTTACATATATAAATGTATGAATATATACAAGGATTGAATGCAAATGAAATGCTTTCAATGTTAAAACACATCAACAGATGACAGTATTGACATACTAAAAACTCTGACATGTTTAGTATCTATTCATTTCAATGGGTAGGAAGTTGCTATTATTAATGAAATGCCTGCAGCAAGTCAGTGCACATGCAACATGCCATGATTGAATTTCTGAGATTTCTGAATTTTTTCTTGAATTTCTGGTTGCTGAGATAAAAATGTAATAATAGTGAGCTGAAAAGAGCTGATTTGTGTGATCAAAAACAAAGTGGACAACCTGTATCAGAAACTGACAAGTTTCATAGAAAAAGTCTGATGAGTGACTTGTGGATCAAAGAGAATTTGTTGTCAAGCTTAGCACTTCACAGGAATTTTAACAGGGATGTTACTGATGTTGTGCAATATCAGAAAGTTTGTGCAAGATGGGTTCTTCACATGCTGACCGCAGAGATTAAAACTACAACAGCCGGAAGTTTGCCAGCAATTGTTGTCACACTAACAGAATGAAGGAATTTCTTCACAATATTATTCTAATTAATGAAACATGAACTCAACATTATGACTCAGAAATGAAGCATCAGCTCATGTAATATCATCACAAACCTTCACCCACAAGAAAAAAAAATCAAAATCCAGGATTCAGCAAAAAACTCCTGGCTACAGTTTTTGGAGATCCAGAAGGTATTGTTCCCATGAATTTCCTTGAATCTGGCAACACTTGCAATTCAGGCCCCTATATTGAAACATTCAAAACTCTGAAACAACTATTAAGAAAGTTGAAAAGTGTAAAACTATATTTTACTGCAAAATGACAATGCTAGGCCTCATATCTCATGAGTCACTCAAGAGGCCACTGCAGAATTGAATTCATCATCTCACCTTTTTGCCATATAGTCCAGACTTGGCGTCATGCTATTTCCATGTTTTGCAAAAGTGCAGGCATGTATTTGTGGACATGTATTTGATCCAAATGAAAAGGTGGAAAGGACTATCAGAACCTGATTGAAAACACAAAGTGTGGAGTTCTTTCATGATGGCTTTAAGAAATTTTTCTGTAATTGGTAAGAATATATAGTGAATAGTAGTGATTATATGAAGAAGTAATGAAGCACTTATTTCAAGGATTATTTTTCTATAACATTTATTAAAGTATCCCTATGAACTAGAGTTAATAATTTAATTCTCACTCAGCTCCCATATATCACATTCTTTACTTTTTAAAACTCTGCTTCTTGTAAGTAAGCCCACAACTCAGATGATAAATATGGCATGATAAAATACTGCTGTTATTTTCAAGCACATCATTAGTTGAGCACCAAGCACGCCACAGTTCAACCTTGAGCTACATATATTCTCTTCCACTGACAACTCAAAATCTTTCCATACTGAAATCAGAATTAAAGATCTCAGAATTACTGAATTACTGATCCTAAGCATCAGGATCAAAAGATGGGTGGAGTCTAGTGGACCAGAGAGTTCTATTGTTCTGTCCACCACAAAGGCAGAAAAGAAATGGGTATCTGCTTCATAAGATAAGTCCCTTTTCATGATAGGTATCATCTGTATTGACAAAAATAAATTGCAGTGCATCAGTTTTGCCCTGAAGGAAAAATACAAATTCAGTCTATATCACAGCCAGAAGCACTTTTTTATTATAGAACAAAAGAGCAACTGGATTATTTTGTTCTAGATTATATACCACTGGACACATCTGTTTGGTTTCCAATATATTTGTATGAAAATCTTCTCCTGAGCCTGTTTCACTTTGTGTTTTGAGTTATACCAGGACTAGGCAGGAGAGGATTTTGAAGCTGCTGCTCTAAATGAAAGCTGTTGTCATGGTTAACTGGTACAGTGACAAAAGAATTCAAGAAACAGCAGTACATATTATAAATACCGATGGAAGCCTTATTCTTAAGGCACACTGTCTTTTATAGTGAACAACATCCAATGATTTATGTCATACAAGCTACATCCAAAAGCATACAGTGTTTTGATAAAATTGTGCATATTTTATTAGGACACATAAGTTTGCATTAAGAATGGTTGTTTTGCATGAATGTTTCTAACAAACACTTGAAGAATTTTTCCCCTGTATTTTTCACAACTCCTGTATTTTTCACAATTCCCTGTATTTTTCCCACAATTTTTCACACAACAGCTTTATGTAATTAAAAACATAACTTCTACAGTTCCCTAGCAAGTGTTTTTCTCAGCATATCTACTGCACTGTTCTATATCTACAAGAACTTTATGCAGAATATAATTCATAGAAATCATGACCTGCACTCCAACACTGTGGAGAATTTAAGGAATTAGTAGTCAGATATGTAGCAAGAAGATCTTCCTTGGAATATTGGCCATTCATTCATTTATTTTCTACCTTTTGTCACTTTATAGGTAACTCAAGGTGGTGAACATACATAATACTCCTTTCTCCAATTTTCTCAACAACAACCCTGTGAGGTGGGTTGGACTGAGCGAAAGAATGACTGGCCCCAAATCATCCAGTCAACTTTCATGCCTAAGGCAAGACTAAAACTCACCATCTCCCAGTTTCTAGCCTGGTATCTTCACCACTATCTGAATCTCCTTCTAGTCAGGTTTGACTCCTGGTGATTTTATGAATATGTCTATGTACTTCTTAGGGCAAGAATACATAACTATCTTGCTAATGCATAGATGGTATGGTTTATTCAAATTACTAGCTCTGAAGGCTTAGTGGCCTCCCATCCATGCAGTCACCAAAACAAACTTCCTTAACTTTTTGAGATCATCCTTATCAGCCAGATGCTGCCACCTATTGTAAGAAGCTGAATACTTATTATTTTGTGAAGTGCAAGTTGCATTTTTCAAAGCCTAATTGGGCAAAGATACTGTTATTTATGTTTGATATCATTCTGGTTTACATTATAGTTCATTTTTATATAAAAATTAATTGCTCTGTTTTAAATAATGTATCACTCTGGCCTATCATCTGAACAGATTGCTTCAATTGCTCCCATCAACTACACGGTTTCCTGGAAGTCTGTGAAGACTCTCACTTGTCCAGGGTAATTGCATCGCAACAAAAGTTTAAAAAACAGGCATCTGGATTGGATTT
>JANHZU010007316.1:13820-29692 GCA_032468055.1 Acrochordus granulatus
GCCTTTATGGAAGCTAAAATGGTGGGGGCTGATCTCATCTCAGGTGGGATGATGTTCCACAGGACAGGTGCCACAGCAGAAAAGGCCCTCCTTCTGGATCCCACCAGCCAAAATTCTCTAGCTAACAAGATCCGTACTTTTCTTCTTTGCTTCTCTCTTTTGGTAAGAGTAACAGGACCTTCAGAATAATTATTTGCTGGATACCCAGTCCTGTACAGAGGTATGTTGGTTTTCTACAAATTTTTCCTCTCCTTGTTGGAGGGAATTCCACTGATAGCCAAGAATATTGAACCAAGATCATCTTTCATTCCTATTTGGCAAGAGAACTTTGAGCAATTGCCATCCATCTCCCTTACTTCTCTTGGAGTTTGTAATAACACTGAGAAAATATGTGGTACATTTGCTGAACTTTTCCTCACAGAGTAGCCATTTTATTTTCTTCAGAAACTGCTTGGGACTTAGTTTGACGATTCTCCAACTTATCCAAAATGAGTTCTTAATCTTCTCTCCATTATTTGCTATTGAAGAGAATAATATTAAGGAAGCTAGTACTGGATTCATCCATTAAATGCAGCATTGTATTCTTCACCATTTTATTTATAGGATATCCAATGATAATACAGAATTATGTTAAGAAGGATCGAGCTAGACCTCATTAGGCATTCGTTTGCTGTTTCTAATGCCACCCAGTCATTAGAAATTTTATTTATATGTATATATATATATAAATACTTTCTAACATGACTGGGAAATTAATGAAGGAAATGGATTTCAAGATATATTCATATATTCTGAAGAGAGCCAGTTTGGTCTTGCAGTTAAGGCTGCAGGTTAGAAATCCAGAGAATGTGGGTTCTATCTTTTAGGCATGAAAGCCAGCTGGGTGACTTTGGGCCAGTTATTCTCTCTGCCCATGACATCACGCTTAGTGACAAGCTGGTCAGTGAATTCCTGTCCCAACCCATGGATCAGCACTCAAGTTATTCCAAAAAAAAAGCAGTTGTGGGAAAATACATATTCTATATAGTGTTTCATTATTCTTTTATTGTGATATTCAGCAAATGTTTAGCATACAAATTCTTTTATCATTCCTGAAAGCTCCTTGGGTAATATTTTGCCATACTTCCTTATTTTATAGATAGAAAAACAACCCCAGTATGAGCATAACCTGTATATGTACCTTTACTTTGTCGGCTTCATTATATTTGGTTCATTCTTCACTTTGAATCTTTTCATTGGCGTCATCATTGACAATTTCAATCAACAAAAAAAGAAGATAAGTATTTAAACAATTAGTTTCACTTCATGTACTGATTGCTAGAAGGTCATTTTAGTTGTTTTACTGCATGAGTTTCATTAGTTCCCAATACAATTATACTGTTTCATTCATATTAGTGACTATAGATTACATTTTAGTACTTGCTACACATAAAAGAGTGTGCAAATATTGTAGCAGCAGACTCACTCAGTCTTACAACATTGAGAAGACTCTCTACAATTAACATAACATAGCTGCTGTCATGAAAGAAATATTTCTCATACTTATCTGTTGCTACTTATTTTCTTTATCTTCCATAACTGACACTATAGAATATTAAATCAGAAATATACAATATTCTAGTTAATCTTTTTAGTGAATATTTGTAATGAAATCAAAAAATGTATGCTTTTATGTATGCTTTTTATGTTGCATAGAAAACTGGGTAAAATACTTTTCAAGATTGTTGGAGAGGTCTTTTTCTGTCATCTCCCTTGTCCTTTTACATAATTCATTAAATGACTAAAACAACTCAAAGAGTCTGACTACTACTTTTAAAATGTTTATTTCTTAGGATTCTCAACTCTGTTTTGGGATATAGCTCTTTTATCCAACAAAATAAGATGCTTTAAGATTTATAGACAATTCTTAGATGAAAGTAGTTTTACAATAGTAGCTTAACAATATAAGCTTGAATTATACCATAACAGATAAATTTAATCAGTCAACAACTGAAGATCCCAATATTGAATATGCTTCTACATGGCAACTACATCCTAAAGCATTCATCAAACCATCCATCACCTTTAGCACTCCTTATCCAGTTGGCATGGCCAGCAAATAATTCAACAATATCTGTTGAATTTTTGGCCTCAAGGTTTTTATTTTCTTTGGATATTTATTGAATTATATGTGCCATTTAATTCCATTACATCAGTTTGAAAACATTGTTTTGGAGCACATTGCTATTCCTTATTATTCTATGTACCCTGAAAAAGAGAGCATTAAAATATATTTTACCAGTTTTGTGTTCTATTTCCAGAACATTTTGGGAACACATTAAAATTATAGTTGCAATACAAGTTTTTGAAAAATACCACTATTCCCCATTCCTTCATTTTGAGAATCTTTTATACTCTTATTTTAACTAGTTAGTAGAAATTCATGGGAAGAACTTCCTTTCATTTCTGTGACCACTTAGTTTACTGAGGAAATTGACTGATTTCTTAAATATTTCTAAAAATATTCTATTTAAATATTTCTTAAATTTTTAACTACAGTTATAGAGCTTTTTCCTTGTGAGGGTAAATGGTGACAGTAAATGATTATAATCATATTTTTTACTTCTTTACTTAGGAGGTCAAGATATTTTTATGACAGAAGAACAGAAAAAATATTATAATGCTATGAAAAAATTGGGATCCAAAAAACCACAGAAACCTATCCCCAGGCCATCAGTAAGAATGAATGTTATTTATTTAATTGGATAAAATAAATATATAGAAGCAAAATACTTAGTTTAAATTAAATTTTATCAACAACTGAAAAAATAACTTACTAAAGCAACAGCTTCCAAGCTTTCAAAAAATAATACTTTTTTTCTTTTTTAGAATAAAATACAAGGCTTTGTTTTTGATTTTGTAACCAAACAAGCTTTTGACATTGGAATTATGGTTCTTATCTGTCTTAATATGGTCACGATGATGGTGGAAACAGCTGACCAAGACTCTTCTGTAGAAGATATTTTATACTGGATTAATTTGGTTTTCATTGTCATTTTTACTGGGGAGTGTCTCCTGAAATTGATTGCTCTCCGTTACTATTATTTCACCATTGGTTGGAATATTTTTGATTTTGTGGTTGTCATATTCTCCATTGTAGGTAAGAAACTTTTGAAGTCTGAGTAAAATCAGATTAAATTCTCTTTTGAATATTCTGGATATTTGGTATAAATTACTAAGCACTGCTGATAACATATCCTTTATGGCTTCACATTTTACAAAGCCTGTTTATATTACTAATTTATATATGATAAATTGTTAGAGCATTATATTGCCTCAGAAATCATAGAAAGTACTTTTCTGTGATTTCAGATACAGACAAAAAACCCCATTCTTAGCGCAAGGCATAATTAATTAATTCATTCATTCATTCATTTTATTCCTGTAGATGACTGAGGGATGTTATGTGAGATAGCTTTTATAAAGGAATAAAATAATGTATTAATTCACTTTTGTTATGAATACATACTTGGAGGTTTTATATCTCCAAGAAATTATCACAAAAAGAAGAAATGACAAACTGGGATAAAATGCTAGAATTTTTGGGTTGTTTTTAAGTATAAAAAACATTTAAAATAAATAGTAAAATGTGTCAGAAGAGGGCCAATATTAAACCAGTGGATAATAACTAATTTAATATAATTATAATCTGAAAATTAAACATATAGCCCCTTACCCCAAGATGTTACATAAAGACCAGATGCAATTCTCAGCTCTCATAATCGTGGATCTCTGTGCAAAACTCTAAATAAAATCCATTTGCAAGCATTGTTTTTTACTTTCTGGTAGGTCTCTCATTACTAAAGAAGATTAATTTTTGTGCACAGGATACACTGACTTGGCTTTCTACTCTGCTCTCTTAAAGTCATATGATTTGGAAAAGGAGGTTAAAGCTAATTCAAGACAAAAGAAGTCACAAGGATATTATTTCACTCTCTTCTTTCACTGTCAATTATGATTTAAAGTTATTATAATATATGATAAAGATATGAAAATATAATTATTCCATTTCAACTTGCATCTTTTTTGTAGGTATGTGCCTGTCTCAGATCATTGAGAAATTCTTTGTATCCCCCACCTTGTTTCGAGTGGTCCGACTTGCCAGGATAGGCCGAGTCCTGCGTCTAATCAAGGGGGCAAAAGGGATCCGCACTCTGCTTTTTGCCTTGATGATGTCTCTTCCTGCCTTGTTTAACATTGGTCTCCTCCTTTTCCTGGTCATGTTCATCTACGCTATATTTGGAATGTCCCAATTTGCTTATGTTAAAAAAGAAGGTGGGATTGACGACATGTTCAACTTTGAAACTTTTGCTAACAGCATGATCTGCCTCTTTGAAATTACCACTTCTGCTGGGTGGGATGGTCTGCTGTTTCCCATTCTCAACAAGGAGCCAGACTGTAACCCTAAAAAAGTTCACCCAGGAAGCTCGGTTGAAGGAGACTGTGGAAATCCTTCTGTTGGGATTTTCTTCTTTGTCAGCTACATTATTATCTCATTTTTAGTTGTAGTAAATATGTACATTGCTGTCATTTTGGAGAACTTCAGTGTTGCTACAGAAGAAAGTGCTGAACCATTAGGTGAAGATGACTTTGAGATGTTCTACGAGGTCTGGGAAAAATTTGATCCAGGTGCAACCCAGTTTATAGAATACAACAAACTTTTTGATTTTGCTGCCTCGTTAGAGCCACCTCTGCTAATACCAAAACCAAACCATTTTCACCTTATTGCAATGGACCTGCCCATGGTGAGTGGTGACAGAATTCACTGTCTTGATATCTTATTTGCCTTTACAAAGCGTGTTTTGGGTGAAAGCGATGAAATGGATGCCCTTCGTGTGCAAATGGAAGATCGGTTTATGGCTGCTAATCCCTCAAAAGTCTCCTATGAGCCAATTACAACTACCCTGAAACGGAAACTTGAGGAGGAATCAGCTAAGGTAATTCAGAGAGCCTTTAGGCATTATCGCCTGAGGAAACCAGTATGCAACACATCATACTTCTATGGGGGTGGGGATGTTTTTCCTTCCAAAACTGAAATGACTCTTGATAAATTAAGTTTGAGCTTGGCTATGGAAAAGTCAGAAAGAAGCTCCTCCGCAACTTCACCTCCTTCCTATGATAGTGTAACAAAACCAGATAAATATGAACAAGAAAAGTCAGAAAAAGAAGAAAAAGGTAAAGATGACAAGGATCATTAAAAGTAAATCTGAAACAGACTTCTAATTCTATCCACACCAAATTGTTTACAGCATCAGAAAAGTACTGATACCACCAGAATCATGCTGAGAGTTTATGCCAAACTGACCATTTCTACTATATCAACATAAGATATTCATGCATCCAACGTACTTGCAATTTTATTGTTGACTGCACAGTATAGTAACAGATTTATGAGGACGAGAACAATTCTTACCAGCTCAACAGATGAAGAGGATCCACAAAATTGCTATAGGCTGTCAGAATGCATTAGTACACATGTGTGTGTGTGTCAACAACAACAACAACCAAAAATTATTTCCTTGCTGCAGTAATTGTATCCAATGTGTACATCTCAATTGCCATTAACGTCATGTTTGACAAATTTGTTAGTGCAGTTGTATTTCTGTTTACAGATCATTGTTTGTGATTATGTCCAGCAATGGAATTGACTGTTCTTTCACAGATATGTTTATATATACACACATATATTTAACTTTATTACTTATAATAATGATATGATCATTGGAGAACCTTCTCCATTATAGGCTTGGCACAGTTCAGACATTTAGCAGACTGTGAATTCCAGAAATGATAAGTATATATTGAGCAGACACTAAAAAGTAGTTAAATAACATAGTAATATGGTTTCTTCTAAGCTGCAACATGGAATTGTTTACTCAAATTGCACAAGGTTTAAAACTCTTTTCAGACATTTGTAGGCTTATCCAAAGTTGCCTGCAAATTTCACCTGGAAAAAAAATATTGTCCAGCTAAGTTTACAAAAACTGTGCACTGAACTTCCAGAGTTCAGATATGAGAGGAATCAAAGAAATTTGGCTTCCAGTCAAAATACAGTGAAAAGAAAGCTTAAGAGAATTGTAAGCAGTTGACACACCTTTAACTCACATAATTGAAAGGAACCACAAGCCCAGTTGTTAAGCTAATAGGACAGTGAATGACTTGGACAGCTGGAGAAAAGTCACACATCTTCCTTGAAAAGACAAGGGTATTTCCACAGTGATAGCTTGTGATGTGATTCATATAGGTAGCAGAATTTCAGGTCTCCAGGGAAGAACATGTTCAGCATTATCCATGAAGATGGAAAGTTTTCTTTGGCTGTCAAGCATTCTTTAGTGTGGGCTGGGAGGGGCTGTTAGGCACAGTAGCGCATGAATGTGGCTTCCTACCATAGGTAGAGACAGGAGTTCTATCTCACTGCAAGGTCAGCCAGCAGTTTGACCTACCAATCTGCATTATTGGCAACTATTGACTTCAGGTTTTGTTCACAATTTGTCACTGCTCAAGACATTGGCTGTTTGAAATCTGTTCACCTTTAAAGAGGTGAGCTGGGATGTTTCTTTAAGAATACAGGCTGCTATCCAGCATAACCTGAGTGTTAAATGGAGCTTTTTTCATCTTTCCTTTCCAAAATGATTTGAATTAGCTGCTACTTGGACTCTGGAAGTTGTGATGATTGCTTTTTAAAGTTTCCCATTATTTGGCAATTCTTCTAGCTCTTCAACTCTATAGTTTTTAGTTTTCTGTTTATACATATGCACATACAAGTGTTCATATTGTAGAAGAGGAATGTATTCTGAGGTGATACTTTCTTAGGAAAAAAACTTGGATCATGTGAGATATGGTAGATAAGAATGCAAAGACACGTGGATTTTACATTCTCATATGTATTCTCCTCTAAGTACTTCTACATGGAAAAATAATTATTAAAAATGATCCAAAGTAAAATGTATATTCTAAAATTCAGTACTATAGCATACATTGTATACACTGCCATGGTTATTATCCTAGAAATTTCCTATAGATACACTTGCTGTTAAAACTAGCTCCTATCATCATTCATTCATTCATCACAAATGCAATAGGGTCTAGCATCTTAAAAACTTAGTTAAGATGGAATTCTGTGAGCTATCCTAAGTCTCTAGCAGACTAGATACCCCTCTGAAATGTATTCGGCCATGGCCAGCTAGTTTATTCTGATTTTCACATACATACATACAGATAACAGATTTGCATGAAAGCATGCTCTACTTCCTAGCCCAGGCATGATGGAAAACTCAGTAAGCAACAAAGAACAGAAGAGTCATTTGACCAAATTTCAGGGTTGCATAATTTCATATTTTACCTATTCATGCCATATAATACAAGATAAAGTTTCTCTATAGATTACAATGTGTAAGTAAACTGAATAGAATAATATGGTGGCTTTTATTGTAAACATTCACATCTGAACTAATGTATTTCATAGTTCATTAGCAAAACAGGTTTATATAGGTCTTAATTTGTCTGTGAAGACTCTCACTCGTCCAGGGTAATTGCATCGCAACAAAAGTTTAAAATTCAGAATTGAGAAAGCCTTTTGGATAAAAGGTGAAACGTCTTCTACTTGAAAAATCCAATCCAGATGCCTGCTTTTTAAACTTTTGTTGCGATAGGTCTTAATTGTTTTACTGTTTTTTAAATTTATTTTTAAGCCATACAGAGTCTTCTGAATTGGGCAGGTATAACAGTCCAATAAATTAGTTGAACCTAGATTATACATTTCGCTTATTTAAACATGCCACTTGTTTTTTCTTCCAAACTAGCTCTAGAGTTTTGAATATTATCTTTGAGCCTAACTCTCAAAAGATTATTGAATAATCATCACCATTTGAAAGAGAATTGTTTAACACATCTTGGGCTATAAAGGTTTTGGATTGACTATTTAAATATTTTATAGATTAAAAATGCCCACTCAATAGTATGTTTATGTGTGCATGTAGAAAAATTGCAGGTGTCAGGTGCTGTCTTAGAAAAGTATTTCACCTACTTTCTCACATAGGAGTGGATATCTTTCAGATGTCTTTCCTTCCATGACACATTACAAGCTTGCAAAAAATGATTTTTGACTGAAAACTATTGTTTTACTACTGTGCAGAACTGGTGAATTATACAATTATTGAATGCTCATTACTGTAGTTGACTAAAGCTTTTTTAAAAAAAATATGGCCTTTTTTATACTCCTTCCACTTTCAGATAAGAGAAGCTTTGTATCTTAGCTTATAAGAGAAATATAGGGGAAATCCTAAATTAATTGAACATGCCATGCTTGGAAATGGGTTTATTGGTTATGATTTAGTAATTTTCCACAGTTTATTATGGTTAGAATGATATGGATTTTATTTGCAGGATCTAGATTTGTTGGTGCAGAATATACTTAGCCCTCAGATAGATTTATTTCTTCTGATTCATCTTTTTTGTAGTCAAATGGGGAAGTCATGTATCTGGAGCTGAAATTAATTATAGAGATACTATTCTTTTACATTTGCTGCACCACTGTATGATTTTTACTAAATGATTATTCTATGACATGAAACATTACTGTACTAACAAGATGTACTATGAACATTGTGATTGGTTTAAAATATAAATTTATAAAACTTTTTATAAAAGTATATTTTATATAATTTTTAAATCACTTTGATTTATCAGCTTGCAGTTGATATGCATTATTTATTTAAACTGGTAGTTTATAATATGACATTTAACACACAAGTGGGAGGGTGGGGGACAATTCAGTTGCAAACAAGTTTTTGTTTCCGTACCTACCAATTTCAGTCAGAAAGGTGAACAAATCAGAACGTGAAGTAATTGGATTTGTATGGAGACAGTGTATGATTTGTTTGTGAAAGGAGTGAGGTGTGGGACAAGGATTTAATGAATGATTTGCTTGGTTCTCGTACTACTTGCACTGACATTTGGGTCTTAAAATTCACTAACTGCTACATCTGTTGCAGTATTTGTCTTGATTTATACTAAATTAGATACATCATAACTATCAATTGGTACTCAGAGGCTGATTGTGTGTCCTCTTTCTGTAAGAAAAGTAGCAAAATGAAAACCAGTATGCCTGGGTATTTTTGTTTCATCTGTTTCTTACAGAGGGAAGAGGTAAACCTTTTATTTTGGCTATTGACTAGTAATATATATTGATGAATTGCATGTAGAAGAATATTTTAGCATAAATAACTATAAACTGCATTACTAACAAACCAAAAAAATAAAGCTAATAATTTTTATCATATGGATTGATTCATTTTGTGCTTCTTTTATTTTAAAAATTCATTAAAATAAAAGTATGTGGGAAAGGGGATGTTAAATAGTGAAACATGCCCAAATAAGATCTAGTTGGTTACCCAATAGGGCCTAATAGATGTCAAAAGATCATAGTTCTTAAGCATGAGCAGGATATAATTCTTTTTTATGGCCATGAACAAGTACAATTTGTGTTGTTCTTTGCCAACACTGATCTTTTCTGTCTGCCTCTTGCAGACTTTCCAGAGATACTGGGATACAGGAAGCTGGCTGGATATGCATTGCTTAGACCAGTAATGTTGACACGCAGACCAATGTGTCCAGGGTTTCAATACTTACCCAGATGGCAAAGATTGGGCCTGGACCTCTGAAGGTAGCACATCTGTGAGGACATATAATCCTGGACTTGATAGAATATTGGTATGATACAACTTAATTTCTTATGATCATCCCATTCCTGCTCCATAGTTATTTCTCTTCTTTTGTATTACTTCCCATTTCTCTTGACTTGAGTCTCCAAAGAGGACTATGGCCACTTTAGCCTTATTGTTTGTTTCTCAAGCTCCAGAGAATAACAAGGAAAAGCAAAAAAAGGATACATCCCTTTGTGTGTGTTTGTACACTTACCCTAATTTCTAAGTTCTTAGAAATCTTTGTTCAATCTACCAGTTGCTTTAGTAAACCAGAAATTGTGTTTTTAGGTCAGGATTTATGTCTTAGCATGTTATGTAAACCCAAATAAATGTGGTTTGTGCAGCAGAAGTATGAAATACAGCCTTCAGAAAGTTCTGCCAGCTGGAATATCTGAAAAGTACAGCACCAGCATCAACAATAGCATCAGTCTGAAGAGAAGTATATGCATTATATTCATAATGCAGACTATTCTTCTTATATAAATCCAACTGTGTTTATGGTTTACTATGCCACTGTGACAATTTTCACCTTGTTAATACAAAACTTTTCACTTGTAAAGTTTTATCAGTATGGAACAAATAATTCCAATTCCTCAAACTATCACATAGAAACCATCTTAATCCAAACACTAAGCTAAATTTTAAAGGCAAAGTAACATCAAGGCAACATAATGTAGCAATACCCCAGATCTAGTATTCTTTCTCTAGGGAGGATTGATAAGTGCGTAGTTTCTGGTAAGCATAAAGACATACTTATTTTCTTAAGTTGAAGCTTGTTTGCCTTTTTTTTCCTTTGGAAGGTATGATTTGGCACATTCATAATCTTTTATTTTTCATATTTTTATATGCCATATATGTGGTCTTGCAGCTCCAAGGTGATCTTTATAAATTTTTATAAAATCTCTAATATTCCCAGGAGAAATCAAATCTTTTCTTATTTTCCTGAATTCAGCTATTGTCCTTAGTATTTATCCTGATATTATCAAGGATGTTTACTCTGATCTGGTATATGAGGCTTTTATCTAGATTTTTAGAGAGCTATGATTTCATGTATCATCTCTGGAATCTTTATGTACAATTAGTATTATCAATTATTGACTTCAACTCTTCACATAAATTTCCCACCAAACAATCCATTTAATTGATTTGCCTACTTTTCCCTTGAACTTGCTTCTAGATGGAATGTTGTTAGATAAATCAAAATCCTGAATTTTCTACTGCTCTATATGTCCCCCTCCTCTCTAACCATCTTGTCTGTTCCAGTTCTCTTGCTGAGTATGGTGGTACATTACCCATGCTCTTGGGTAAAGGAAATAAACTGCAGTCCATGTGATAGAAGCAATATAAAGCCATACACTTTGGCATATTTGGTCAACAAACAGTTATATAACTCCCACTAAGTAAAATATATGTCAGAAGATATAAGTGACAAATGTGTCCTGCCTTTTAATCCAGAAGTCAAGATGAGCATTCTTAGGAATGTCACAAATCGTGAATTATGATGGCAAGATCTTTACTCCAAGATGAAAAATAGAATGTAGCCTTACAGCAGTTGCATAAGATAATTGATTAATGAAAGATAATCACTTTGAAAGCTATGCTGCCAGCTCCTCAAACTGAAGATCTGTTAAGAGATCATTTTTTTTCTTATTTTAAGGACAAAATAGCCCTTCATCCAAATATCTCCTTCCTTATATATATTGCTTACCATTTTCTAACATCATCATCATTCAGAACATCATTTCATTCTTTAAACGTATGTTTTTATTTTGACAATATGGCACTGTAGATCAACACATATTCCTGCTCTTCTGAGGCCCGTCTAAAGGGTATGGTCTTTTGTATGACAATTCTCCAAATGGACAATGGTAGCCATCAAATTTGCTGTGAGCTGGTCGAACAACTGTATTCTCTTCCAATTGTACTTGTTCCACTTAAATATCTCTTCAAGGTGATAGGCACCATTCCTTTTCTCAAAGAGTTATTAGCCACTTCTTGAATCCAACTATTCCTATTTCTTACTGCCTTGAGGAGCTAGGTGGAGTAACACTTCAGCCGCAGATAATCATAATCATACTACAGAGGACTCTGTGAATATTCTCAGAATCTACAAGCTGAAAAGAGCTCAGGTCTTTTCAAGAAATAATTTAATATAAGCAATTTTACCAGTGATATGCTTAGCAAACCTGTCTTAATGAAGATTTTCCAAATTTTACCACCCGAAGATGCTGATCACCTAAAACAGAAACACTATAGGACATTCAACTGATGGAATAATAATGGGGAAATATTGTTGCTTTGTTATCTTGAACACCGTAGTGTACACCTCAATGTAGGCTTGTACCTGTATTTAATCATATTCATTTTAAGCAGAGGAAACATGTTTTTAACTTGTATTTTATGCTGTTTAAATCCTCTTTATACTCTTCAATCTCTGTCATGTATTTTTAATATTTAATACAAATAGAAAAAATAAAAATGGCATTTTTTCTGTTTATGCATTTTGTTCATATACAATATTCATATCTATTAACATTTCATCTGGTTGAGTTCCTCATCTAGTCATAAGAAACTGTCAAAGACCCACTGAGTTTGACTAGGGAATAGTATATTCTTTGCTGGAAAAAGCAAGTGGTTGGGATATTTCAGAGAAACATTCAGGTGTTGCATTTCCATTTCTGGTACTTGCAGAAACGAACCAAAAAAAATCCTTGCCTTGTCTTCCCCTGGAACTGATGCAGGATTTGTATGTAACACTTGCTGCTGGCCCCCCCAGCCCAACATAACAATCTTACAGCTTTCTCTTGTCAAAACTATATCTCTTGACTGGTTTCAAATGGTTATGCATTTTCTTTTTTAACCTGGAATATTGCTAGCTGTTCAGTTCCATCAAAAGACTAACTTTTTTCACTATTTGTCACAATTTGATGTTCTCTTTCTACAGGAAATGTGGGTTTCTTCAGAGATGGAGTTAGATGATTACTAGGTTAACTCTATCCTGGCTGTCCTGTTTCAGGCTGGTGCGAGATCAATTGTGATTCTAGTCTTGTAACTTAAATCTGTCTCATTGCCCTCTTTGAAGCCATAGGTAGTGGCTACCTTGCTTTCATCCAAACATGTGAACATTTTGTTTTTTAATATTTATATTCCTCCGTTTAATGAAAATGACCTGATTAATAATATTTGGGAACACACAGAAAATGTTATCCTTAGCTTCTTAGATAAATATCCCATAGTATCAATAATAATAGGTGGGAACTTAAATGCTAGAATGGGATTAAATAATCACACACTATTTAATCAATTTAAGATCCATTATGAGGAGAATGTATCAGGGGAACCCTTGTATTCTAGAGAATTTAAGGACCCAAAAGCTAACTGGGCAGATTTATGGGCAAGACAGATGATTGCATGCCTGGACTTACGTATTGTTAATGGTTCCATAAGAGGGAATACACTTACTGGGGAGCAGAAAGAAGATCTATAGTTGATTATTGGATAATATTATGTAATCTTTTGAAATGTTTACATTTTCTTAACTGGAAAGTGATCACATCCACGAATTTTAACTTTGATACTCCACTGGAAATCTATAAGAGCTAATTCAATCTACCCAACAGTGTTCAATAGCAATAACTCCCAGATGAGAATTAAATGGACCAAGAAGAATGCAATAGAAATTATTAACTGGATGCTATTCCCAGAAACTTATATATTTGTGCACACCTCCTAGTAAGCAATCCCCAAATATTGTATAGACACAATGGATTAGTGGTTAAGACGCCTTTGATTCAATATCCAGAAGTGTCCTCTGGGAAAAATTAAAAGTTTAATTTCCTTCTGGGAAAAATTAAAAAACACAACTATTGATAAATGCCTCCTCCATCTCATACAGATATTATATTCCAATTCCACCTTAAAAGGGAGGTGTAATCCCCAAGGGATCTTATCTGGCTCAGTAAGCATACAAAAAGGAGTATACCAGGGATGTACCCTTGCCCCTTCTCTTTTTAATCTCTATATTAATTCCTTGATTGATCTTTTGAACAATTTGGATTTCCATCCTCCCAATCTAGCACAACGAAAAGTCCCAGTACTTCTTTATGCTGATGATGCCGCTGTTAACTCACAGATCCCAATTGGAGTAAATTGCAGCACTAAATATTGTAAATAAAATCATCTGGTCCTTAACTTTAATATATCAAAAATCATTTCCTTCCATCAAGGCCTCTGCAGTTCAACCCTGAGCTACATATATTTTTTTCTATTGATAATATAGTCAGTTTGATTTCTGTGTATTCCACCTGATGATGTCTATATGTATCATTGTGGTTGTTTGAAGACTATATAGGCAAATAATGGATAGACAGAAACTAATAAATCATTCTTTTGTTTCATTTCTGTTCCCTAGGTCATACATTCCCAACTATGTTTCCAACTTTTTTTTCCAATTGTTAGTTACAAGCAGCACATCTTGCTTGCATGATTTCAGATTGATCTTGACATTAAAATTTGTCAGCCTCCTCTTCTTCTGCACTTATGGTTAGAGCATAAAATTGGATAAGTTTCATATTAAATGGTTGTCCACAATATTACAATAATATTACTGATATTATTTCTTGATAGACTGCATTATACTCAAGTTCTATCTTAGCTGTACAGTATCTTTCCAATGAAAGTAGCACTGGTCCTTGTTTGTTTTTTGTCCTCAGTACAGCAGTATGATCTTCTGAATGAAAGTGTCAAGTGCCTGAGATGTCAAAGTATAGCTGATTCATCTTTCACTGCATTGAGCTTTCCCCATGTTCATGCTTTTTATGTTCTATGTTCTCATAGTAATTCTGTCTTCCCAGCTCTTAATTTTCTTTTTCTATATGACAACATCAGCAACTGGATCCTTGAAAGACTTTACCTAGCTGCACCATAAACACCATGAGTATTCTGAAATACCCGCTGTTCTTTCTCAGCAGCATGTTGAATGCTATCCAATTTGAGCTCCCATCATTCTGCTCTATGTCATCAATCATTCTGTCTATCCACATGATTTTCTGGTAAAATATTGAGATAGTTTTCCCTATACAGTATGAACTGATGCCTTTTACCATTGTCCCTGAAATGATCCTCCTTCTCTAGCATCTCGCTATTCCTGCTCTATATAGGTACCTGCTTGATTTAAGCGGGCAGCTGAGATGACCTTCATGCCTTCCAATATCATTATTACTTCTTTGACCAGGCTTTGCAATAAAATAATACATAAAAAGGACATAATTTAGTACAAAGGTTTGTTTTGGGGCGGAGTAAAAAAGGACAATAAAACAGCATATCTAATTAAAAGTTGTGTGCAGTTGTTTAACTTGATAAAAGATATTTGGCCACCTGGTATGTAAGTATAGGGTTAGCATTCTTTAAAAGGTAATAAACATAAAATTTATCTGTATGACCCTTAAATTTGGAGATGCTTCCCTTAAATTTAGAGAACACATCTTGGGGCATCATAGAAAGGGCTCTGCATGAGGACATGAGTGAGAGTTTCTGTGTCTCTAGATCCACAGGGGCAAAATCTCTGAGGATAAGAAATCCCTAGAGTTGATGGGAGGGCATCAAAGTGGGCTCTAGAGAAGGCCCATTTGTATTTGCTTTGTATAAAATTGTATAAGTACCCTGCAATAGAGAGCTTGCAACAGTCTAATATTTGGCAATAGGATACAGGAGCACTGGTGATATTATTCTGGCGATCAATATCCCTGATTCTCTTTTACTATTGATTTGGCCTTTTCCAAGTTTAATTGGCCTAGACATTCAGGAGAGAGGCCAAGATTGCAAAGTTCTGCTTTACAGGTGTGATGCTAGTGGGACTGGTAATTGCCTGACAGTAGCAGAGGCATCAGGCCAGTGGGCTCAAACATGATTCTGAGTCTTGAGATCAGAATCCTAGTCCAAGTTTGAGCCTTAATACTTGGCACATTGGCTTCAAGCCTCAGTACTGGTGCATGTTGAAGTGCCGAACAAGGTCCTGATAAAGTTTGATTCAATGGCTTCATAAGCTATAATTCATTGCGAACAACAAAGCTAGTGGAGGTGATGATATTCCAGCTGAATTATTTAAAATCCTAAAAGATGATGCCGTGA
>JANHZU010007317.1:0-10796 GCA_032468055.1 Acrochordus granulatus
CTCTGGCAGAGCTCTCATCTTCATTAGAGCACACAAGCCCCCCAACCACAACAAGGTGGTGCCTCACTGGGGGGGAAGTATTCCATACTTATTGATATTCACTTTGGGAGAAAAAAGAAGTAAGACACATGTTAAATGTATACAATTCAGTCAAAACAATGAAATAAGTTTGGAAAAGCATTTCCCATTATTTTTTGGTATTATCAGCAGTTTGATATAAATCAGTCCTTAAAGCTGGGCTACAGATTTTATAGAGATCAGAAATTAAAATTTCTTTAAGTTTTGTAACTTTCCTGTCTGTGCATTTTATGTATTTATAAAGTCAAGAATTAAAACAAATAAATATTAAGTGGAAAAGCAGTCTGCTTAAGAAAAATGAAGGCATGTGTACTACTTCCTTTCCCTCCTACTCAAGCCTTTTCCCCAGTTCATAGTTGGTTTCCATAGTTGGTTTCATAGTTATTCCAAAGCAATAACCTTAACTGAATTCACGACTGAAAAGGAGCTAGATAATCTACGTCATCTCTGTATCTGAGTACAAATTACCCTTTCAACAATCTACTTTAGAAAGATTGGTCAAAAGTTATCTAAAATTATTGGGCCCAAGGATAGCATTTTGATGACCACAACTTCCTTTAAGGCATGACCCCCCCAACAAAGACATTAGCCACCACTTGGACCCTACTACATACCACTTCTTGGAAGGCCTTAACTAATTGGGAGGATCATGAGTTCAGACAACAGATGGCCAAGCTCATAGTCATGAAGCCCAACATTTTCTCAGGATCAACTGGTTTGAATTCTTTCCAGATAACAGAGCTCAAATATTATCTCAGGATCTACTAGCCATAATCCAACTCTTAGTGAAGTCAAGTAACTTTGTCTAACATGCCAGAACATTCCTCACAGAAGCCCTGTAAGAGCTCTCCAGGTTCCTCCTTACCCAGGACAGAACTGATCACCCAAAACAGGGCCACTCAGTGGCTATCTGCAGACACAGTAAGAACAGAAAATTAAGTAATGATTTGCTATCTTATTGCCACAAAGTAAGTCCTATTGAATATTCTTATCTGTACTCAGTCAGTTTCACTGTTTGTCTTCTTCTAGTGATGCTCATAGCATCTCTTTGTTGCTTCAACTCTCAGAGCTCCTCATTAAACCATGGTACTCTACAAGATGTGCATACAAGGAGAGTCCACACAAGTGCAATTCAGTCAAGGGCCCCTGTTCATTCCACAATGAGGATATCCACCAAACTACATATCATAGTTTTGGAAAATATTCCAAACTCCCTCTGAAATTATAATGGATCTATTACCTGGGTGGAATGATCTAGTAGGTCTTCCTTCTCTGAAGTACAGGATAACTGTGGAGAACTCTAGAGTCAAGAGGGAGTATCAGTTGTGGCAAGGAACTGATATTAATATCTACCAAATCCAGATTCTGATACCATACAGGGCAGTTTACCCTAAGGCAAAAACAAGAGATTCATTGTGTGCCACCTCTCTCCCCCAGGTGAGTTGAGCCAGGTCCATAGTTGCCATAGTAGCCACAAATGTCTGGACTACCTCTGATCTTCAGGAGGAAGCAGTTTGGAGTCCCCCAGAAATATAAGTCTGGGGAACCACCATCAACTCAAACTCAGAGTCCAGGAGCACAGGCAAGGATGCTGCTACATTGCAGGGAGGAAGATCAGTGAGCAGCATTCTCCACTTATCCCTGATTCTCACATCCAGAAGTCTGGACAAGGACCCTTAGAGATGACTCAACCCCCTCCTTGAAGATAGATCATCTGTCTTTGAAGCTTCAGTGCACCTTTGTGCATAAGTACAGTGTACAACTTTCTGAACTGAACCAAATCAGTTTGTTGGAAGTTTAAGTTAGAAGAATAGTTCTGAAGGTGATTGCATTAGATTACCTCTTTGCATTAAACCTTGAAGAAAATTATTGAATCTGTTCAATACATCATTATTTAGGGATTTTGTCCAATTCTCAAAGACTGCCTAGACAAGTTCCTGCAGTTTTCTTGACAAATACTTTTCAGAATTGGTTTACCATTATCTCCTTCCTAGGGCTGAGAGAAAGTAGCTGGTCCAAGGTCACTCATCTGGCTTCATGCCCAAGGCAGGATTAGAACTAATATGTTATGTTATGTATATTATGTCTTTAAATCGCTTTGGTGATTTGTTGGCCTTTTGCATGTACATATGTATCCTTTTTCTTAAACAAAAGGACAATTCAAATCAGACTGCTTTGATGCATTGAATTTAATTAATGAGTGCTATTAGATCTTATAGGTCATTCATATACTATTGTCAGGTCTTTTTCTCCAAGATATAATCTCTTCTAACTGGCATTGACTCTGGTATAGCTGATTCTTGTGCAACTGTTTCAGTCTAAGATATTCTAATGCTTTCAGTTGGTAGTAGTTATTTGGCAAGGAGCTCTTTAAGTTTGATTTATATTAAGAAAATGAATAAATTTATCTCAGACCAGTTTTAAGCTTTTCCTCCTCAGATTCAACAGTGGGCCTGCACCCCTCCTCAGATAAGAAACCCAAATTTCTATGTCTACAATGGAAGCAAACAAAAGGCTGTGACTTATTATTAGATAGCATTTTCAGAAATATTGTCAACTGAGAAGGAAGAAAACTGGATTAGAATCAAGGATTTTCAATGATCAGGTTCTGACTGTATGTAGTTTGTATTTTCTTCTTTCCCCAGTATTAATAGTGTTGTCTCTCCTGTGAGACACATTATGGCACATTATTCACCAAGTTCACATGTGTCATGTAAACTCATGGTGACATCAGATTTAAAATTTATATGTAATTATATGCTAGGAAATCTCTTGAATGATTTTTCTTCCAGATAAGAAATATCATGTGTATTTTTCTTGCTCTGTAACAAAATTCCTGCTTAATCTGTACTTTATGCAATATAAGATGTTGATTATATAATCAGCCTATTTCATTGTCAGTAATTTATTTTGTTTTTAGCAGATTATGCAAAAATGATACTTTAATTATAATTGATAACTCTAAATGAACTTTCTCATGATGGAAAAGTGTGGTTTAAGTACATCAGATGATAGTATATTTTTATTTGCAAGCTTGCTTTTTATCCCACTGGATAATAAAATAAGTTATTTCTTATTAAATATAGCATAAACTATTGACTAAGTAATATAGTAATTTATTAGAGTCTCAAGTTTCCAGATTTCCTATAATGGCCCACCAAAGCTATTAATTTCTAAAAAATAAACTTTTATTTGCATAAATGTTGTTTAAACAATTAACTTTTTGCTCCTTTTGCAATGAAAAAATACCTTTTATCTATTAAGGTATGAATGGGTATATATGAAAATTGTATGTTGTATCAGTGCCAGTTTTCAGTATGGTCAAGAATAATGGAATAAAGTCAGCTTATTTTGCTATATATGTATAAATATATATATATATATATATATACACAGAAAAAATGTAATATAAAAAACTTGCGATTAGTATGATTTTATGAATCATAAAATCACAAACAGCAATTGTACATAAGATGCTCAATTATATTTGGGCCTGAATTATATAACTTTAGGAAATGGAATATATAGATTCAGTCCATAATAGTGATTTTGGAAAGACAACTCTTTTAGACTACTTTTCCACAGCCTATAAAAGCAATATTCATAAAAACATAGCACCAGAAGGTACTATAGAAGTTATCTAGTTCAGTGTTTCTCATCCATGGCAACTTTAAGCTATGTGGACCTCAACTCCCAGAATTTACAAACCAATACTGGCTGGAGAATTCTGGGAGTTGACATCTCCATACCTTAAAGTTGCTAAGGGTGAGAACTGCTGATCTAGTGCAATCCCATAGTATAACTTTCCTTAACTTACTCTTCTTGCAGACCATTATTGCTACTTTCATGGTTATAAAATTCTATGCAATTCTTCCTTTTCTCTTTCTGAGAATCCATAATTGTATTTTTATACAATTCTTCTTTTTTTTCTTTTAGAGGACCCATAATTTCTCACCCTTCACCTGCTCCTCAGGTCTTTCAATCTTCCTTTAAATATTTGCTTTGTAATTTAATTCTCATTCATTATTTCAGTATAACCAAACCATTTCAGTGTGGTGATTTCCTTTTTGTATCCAGCCCATATTAATTTATTGCTCATTCATTCTTAACCATATTTGTTGTTTAATCAGATACATTTTTAAAATAACCCAATCCTATTTCATTCTCCTGAAATTTGTAATTCTCAGTTTCATATTACTAAATAGAAAGAATGCATCTCTAACATGCTGCCAGAATTTCCATATTCTTTTTAGAACAATTCTGCCATCTTTAGCAAACATTTCACCAGTGTGCACAAATTCACATATTTGTACTTGTTCTGTTATTTATAAGTAATTTGCAACAGTGGACAGAAACAGAGAAAATTAAATTAACAGGGAGAAATGTAAAGTCATGCATCTAGGTAAGAAAAACAAAAAAAACCTTTACAGAATAGGAAAAATTTGGATCAAGAGCAACAGATATGAGAAGAATATAGATATACCAATGGATTACAAGCTCAATATATAAAACAACTTCAAAGAAGATCAATAACATCTTAAAGAACATCAAAAAGAGCATAGACTCCAGGTCATGGGCAATAAGTATTCCATTCTCCTCTGCTTTGCTTAGGTCTCAGAATATTGTATTCAGTTTTGTATATCCCAGTGTAAAAAATTACATTGATAAATATGTCTATGTATATTCTCATTAATCTAGGTCATGTCTTGGAGCAAAATTGTAAAAAAACTTGCACACCAAATTTTAAAAAGACAACCAGACTTATATGCCTATGCTTTCTTTCATCCCTTTCTATTGAAAATTTAAAATCTGCAATCTTGGATAGAATTTCTCTCTGTCTAAAATATAGATCATGTCTCTGAAAAACTGTTAGAGAGAACGTTCTATCTAAGATTGCAGATTCCAAATTCTTGATGGAGGAAGCAACTGGCTTTCGAGTGGGATAAAAGAAAGCATTAGATTTTAAATCCTTCAATTAACAAGGAGGGAGGGACAAGATTTCATTTGCCTCCCATTTGCAGTACAATCCCAGTTTGGCATGTACCAGTAGAACCTTACAAGACGAGCAATTCACAAGACAAGCAAAAACATGTACAGTGGAAACTTACAAGAGATTCTCATAAAACAAGCAAAAAATTTAATAAACTTTAGTCAACTCAATGAGCGGCAACTCATAAGACAAGCAAACTTCATGTGGTACCTTACGCGTCATCAGTCAGCACGGTCTCTATTTCCAGTTCAGGAAATGCCACGTGGTTTACTCCATTGCCATACAGGTGGCAACCACATGCATGTTTTGCCTACGCTGCCAAAAATGGTTTACTCCATTACTGTGCATGTGACTGACCTTGCCATAATGTATGGCAGGTCTGTGTTCCTGATTGCAAGATGAGTACTGCACAACGAGCTCATGTGGGAAATCTCACAACGGAGCTGTTGGTTCTTCTCTCTCGCTGCATAAACAGTGTAAATTAAGTGAAAGGCGTTCAAAAGAAGGAAGTCCCAAGACTTCAGACTCCAAATTCTCCCTCCAGGCAGTCCCCTCCCCTCCTCTCCTTCTTCTCGTCTCCTTCACGCACGAGCACACACAAAATAAAGCAGAAATTGTCCTTGTCCTCTCCCAAAATAAAGCAGAAATTCCAAACCCAACCCCTGCTGCCCATCTCTTCTCCCCTTTCCAAAGTGTCTTTCCAAACTGCCCACGAAAGACACACGGAAAGGCGTTGCTGAGGGAAAAGGCAGTTTTGCCTCAGCAGTGGCGGCAGCGGATCCTTTGAGTCAGCAGGGGCTGCCGAACAGCAGCTGGCCGAGCAGCAGCCTCGAAGCAGATCCATAAGTGCTGGTTAGTTTGCTCTATTTCTGCTTTATATTGTGTGTTAATCAGTACTTGTTTCAGATGTTAGAGACAATCATTTCTACATCAAATTCCAGTGAAAATGATTTTTTGGTGAATATTTTTGGGGGCATGGAACAGATCATCCGACTTTCCATTGTTTCCTATGGGAAACCTCATTTCACTTTAAGAGCATTTCACACTAAGAGCGTTCTTCCAAAATGGATTAATCTCATTTGTGAGGCTCTATTGTATTATAATTCATCAAGATCATGTTATTCAGTTAGCAGCTCCAGCAAAAATGAGAGGGATGTTCTCTGGACTGAACCTAATCTTAAATGTATCAGATCTATCCATGGGTCAAATCTATGCTAGTTACAGTTATATTTTCCCTGAATTATGATTACATATTACATGTGGAGTTATAATTCCTTTCTTTAAATTAACTCAGAAGCAAGGCAAAATTTAGAATTCCAGTTATTACTTATAAAGCCTTATGGGATATGACACTAGCTATCTGAGACCATATTCTGCCATGGAACCATGATGGGAGATAATTGGAAGAAGCTCTATTTAAAAATTTAAAGGCACGTTAGGTCGATATGTACGGAAGTTTGCAATAGCTCTTCCTCATTTTTGGATTCTCTTGTCTTAATGAAAACACTCAATTATTTCCTCATTGAGGCAGATGCTTTGCATTTATGCTAGCTTATCTGCTAAAATAGGTTTTACTGTAATTTGTTAGCTGCTGTTTCTTTTTATTACTGTATTTGAATTGTTTTACTTGATTTATTTCTGTTTCTGTATCATTCCATTTTTTTTCTTACTGCTAGTTACCTTGAGTGCCATTTAGCAAAAAGGTGAAAATATGACTCCAATAAATCAATATTTTCCTTTACTTTTATCAGTTATATAAAGTCATTAGGGCTCAGTTTGCAGTCTCTGTTTAGGTTCTACTCTCTAGGTAACACATGGGCAATTCATATATCTTTTTTTTTTGCTGAAACAGTACATGAGAAAACACTAATTTCCATACAGATTCTGTGCTGAGAGGCAGAGAAGGCCAATCCAAAAAGAAGGAAAAAAGTTAAATTTGCAATTTTTATCTTTTTTACTTTCATTACTAGCCTCTCCCTTGTGAAGTATGATTATTGTCAATTTCAAGTCTCTGTTTCCAATTACATTTCCTTATTTTTTTTTAAAAAAATCCACATATAGGACTATTAATACTGTCAGTGTTAAGAGTGTCACCCAAGTCCTTTAGTCTGCAGCATAACAGATATTAATTACACGTTAAAATTATTTAGACATCTAGAAACTCAATGTTTATTTAAAAACAGCACAAAAATATTCGAAATTTTGTTTTTATAGATTTACAATAGTATGTATTCATACGTGCATCATATATGCATGCATACATACACATAATTGCCCAATGATGACAGCAAAAGTCTGGATTGTTAAATGTATTTTATTATGGACAAAACATCCTGCTAGAGAAGAGAGTTATTACTGTTGCTCAAAAAATTCTTTCTCTCAGCATTGCACATATCAATTACTGCTTCAACATTTTTATTAATAGTAAAACCACAGAAAAATTCTTCCTACAAAGGAAGAAGCAAAAAAATGAATTGATTTTCTACTGACTTTTAGAAAAAAAGATTCAGTTCTCTTTTTCATAAAAAAATAAATGAATCTAGTGAATCTCAGATGCTCAAGGAATGTATACATTTTTTTTCACCATAACTCTGCTTGCAGTGATTCTTAGTCTTCCATGGATGCTTCAATAAATGTTGGAAAAGAGGGATAGGTTAAACCCAAACCTCCTACTGGGCAAGTTTTCTGAAGGCTTAGTGCTCAGCCTGCTCCTTCCTAATATCTAAATCACTGCTGGGGTAACTTCATCACATAACACCTATATGCCAGTGAGACTTCTCAATGCCTCACCAACCAGGCAATGGAACTGAAATTATGTCTGGAGGGAGTTAGGATCTAGTTGTAGAAGAACAGGATTACACACAGACATAGGAGTACTGAGTGGCAGTGGGTTCAAAGACAATCTGTTTTGGGAGGTTGACAGTTTTAGTTCTGAAATGGATAGTATTTCCCCATTTGGTACTGGTGCCCATTTTGCTCATCCATTAGGCTTGCACATTCTGCCTGAAGAGCAGGGAATAGCTTCGGTCAGGAGGTTTCATTATGTATGCCAATTTTGTCTTTTCCAGCATCTGAAAGCCCCTCTCACACACATCACACATCATTTGGACTACTATAATGTACTGTACATGTATCTTCACTTAAAGACCACTTGGAAGTTATTGCTGGTCCAGAATGTGGGGTATGGGTAGGTATGGACACTTCTCAGTATGCCCATGTGATTATTTCAGGGGTTGCACTTGTTTGCAAGTGACTTTAGATCACCGAAGGGGAATCTATAAAGCCCTTCATGGCTTAGGACTTGATTATTTGTAAAGCTACTTCTCGCTAATATCTTCTGCTATAAGGTTGGGCAGAAGTATCATACTCTGATTCTCCTTAATGAAGAAATGTCATTATGGTTATGCCTTCTCTGTTGCTACTCCTATCTTCTGGAACAGCATTATCTCCCGAATTGGTGGGGTGTTGATCTTAATATTGTTCAGAAAACATGGCTATTCCAGCAGGCCTTGGGTTAGGAGGATTTGTAAACTTGCTAGTATGTCATATGTTTTAAGGTTTTTATATTCTATTTCAATATCTTAAAATAAATTGCATAATCCAAAGGAATTACAAAAACAAGGAAGAATTCTAGGAGACATAACTATTTTTTTAAAAAAATACTGAATACCTCAAAATACATCTTGGGACTTATTTACAAATTATTGAAATATGACTCAGAAATGGAACAAATATGGCCATTGCTTGCTTCTGCTGCCATACTGGGATGAAACTAACATGGATAGCATAATCAGTACAGGCAGTCCTTAACCTGTTTAGTGACTGTTCAAAGTTACAAAGGTGCTAAAAGTATACCTTTTACAACTGGTCCTTGAACTTCCCATGTTGCAGTATCCTCATGGTCATCATTCAGGCTCTTTGCAACCAGGTCCGTTTCTGACTCTTGTAGCACCCCATAATCAAGTGATTGCCATTTGTGAGCTCTAAAGCCAGCTTCTAACATACAAAGTCAGTGGAGAAACCATCAGTGAAATCACAAGTTATGATCATGTGATATCTCATTTAATGATTTTAAGTAATCACTTAAAACAGGACAAAGCAGGACAAAAACACAAGAGGTGAAATTGACAAAGAGCTTTAACCATTTTATCATTCTGTCCTTAGAGAAACTAGCCATAGAAGTTGCTTGCTGCTGATTTTTTTCCTTGTCTGGGACAGGGATTTTCCCACCTTGTTCCTAGGATTTTAGTTCAGCAAAAGTGAAGGCAACACATCTCTTAAGCATTTGGAGAGTGAAAACAGTTGTGGCCAATGACCTGTGAAGGTTATCACAACTGAACTTCATTGTTTTAAAGCACAGATATCCTTTCCCTGGTCTTCTGTTTGTTGAGTTTTTTAATCAGCAAGATTAGAGGAGTAAGCTGCTTTGCTTTGTCACTGATGCTGTTGTTTAGATCCAGTAGCTTCCTAAACATCAATTTCAGGTTTTGGCAGTACAAAAATTATATTGCATACACATTCCTTCAACTGTGCCACTTATCAACTGCATAATGTTCTCTTTCAGTTCCATGTAAGGGTAGGTTTGCTTTGTGCTGGACAACATGTATTTCAGAACAACTGGTTGATCTACATTTGTTGACCAATTTGACATTAAGTTCAATCTTTTTCCTCTTGTTGGGTTTGAGCATCTTCTAAGTCACCATTGTCATCTTTTTCTCACTTATAACCAACAAACAAGCCATGTGCACTGCAATATATACAATTACATCAAAAAGTCTACATATAAAGAAGGATAAGAAGAAGCTAATAATTTCTATTATAAAATATAATGATTTCTCTTATTAGAATCTCTGGTGAAAATGGTAGTGATAGAGGCCATATTTATCAAACTACAATTCCCTGAAAGATTTGTAGAAACTTTTTTTTTACATTAGTGGAATTCTAATCACACATACAGTCCCCTTTTTATATGAATGAACCTAAGTCAGTTTTTTCCCCACCCAGTAAAGAGCTGCTCAGCTTTCCTCTACATCTGTGTTTAAAGCTCCTGTTATTGTGCAGAGCTGACAAGGAAAGGTAATATCTAATTTCCAACATTTTTGTGAAGAAATTTATCTTGCCTCTCCTGAAGAGAAGATGCATATGTGATTGCCTGAAGAATTCTAAATGCTCCTTCTGTTTTCACAAAAACATATATGGCTTCCTGAGACTGAAAGCTGGTAGTTAAGTTTCAGTTCTTTTAAAGCTGAGTGTTTATAATTTTTTCAAAGCATTACTTCAGGTGACATTACATGGAGCTAGCATTGTACAGAAATAATACAAGAGGTTTAGTAAGTGAGGAATAAGTCTTGGGCTGATTTTGAGAATATTGAAAAGTAAACTACAGACATATTTATTGTTAAATTACTTTTACAAAAAAAAAGAGTTTGTAGGGCTTTCTGCTAATATAAACTGGCTACTTTGGAGTAGGCAGAGAAAGCATAGATTTTTTTATCTTCATGCAATACAACTTGGGCCAGCTCTAATCTGATCACCATAAGAAGTAAAGCCAATGCCAGCCCCTTGAAGTTGGCCAGATAAAGAAACAAACACCAGAGGGATGACAGAAATGTTACAATATAGTAGGATATATTAACTCTATTTATTTTTTGTAATTTAACTGTTCCTATATTTATAATTGTTTTCATACTTCTATTTTTATTGCATCATAAACCTCCCAGAATTGCTC
>JANHZU010007318.1:0-10163 GCA_032468055.1 Acrochordus granulatus
GAAGATGTAGTTTAGGCCTTCTGGCATGCATCTCATTCAGACTGTATACCTCAGACTGGATACCCCATATTTGAATAACCAAGTGTTCTCGCACATTGAGGGACATGTTTTAAGGAGCAAATCTCTTCTGTTTGACAAGCTATCTGAATATTTTATTTTTACAAAGCAATTGTCCTTAAATGGGTGATGTCCTGAGTAGTAGTGGTAGAGATAGGGAATGTTATTTGTCTTTAGCCCTACATGGTCCTTTCAATTTATCATAAGCTGAATACATGAGCATGGGTACCTCTCAAGCTATTCTCTGTTTACCACTTCCATATTTATACAGAAAAATCTACCTTTCTATGTAGGAAGTCTTTATATGACATGGAGTCTTGAGCATCTGAGATTGGTCCAAAGAATCATTGGTCACCCACTATGTCAGGAACAAAGCCATTCATCTAATTTACCTTCAGCTTCTAAGCATCTCAACAGACATGTTCCAAGGCTGCTATTCCAACTATGCTAACTTGAGAATAAGTCTGATGGGATTATTTCTGAGCTGGCATGAATAGGATTACATTTCTCATTTTGTAGAAAAGCTCACAGTTTATGTGTACTTTTTTAGGATTGTTAGGGCTCTTTAGTGGTGATATCCACAGAGGTAAAAAAAATGCTTATCTAAGTTGTGGCTTGATTAAGTAGACCAAGTAGCACACAAGTGGTCATCTATAGAGAAGATGAAACAGCTTGTTCACTGCAATCAGTCAAACTGTTTTATCAGGTTTTTCTTCAGGGCATAAGAACATTGAGTTAGATGTTCTTTGACCAAGACTTTCTTCAGCAGGAAGTCAAGGAAATCAATATGGCAGTTACTATTTCATGATCAAAGCCTCGACTTACAACCACAACTTGGGCCTGTATTTTTATCCCTAAGCAATGTGGTCTTAATTACAATCTTTTTGTCACAGTCTTTAAGCAAATCATGTGCTTATTAAGCAAATCCAGCTTTTCCTATTGACTCTACTTGTTGGAAGTCCCCTGGGAAAGTCACAAATGGTGATCATGTTACACTGGGATGCGGCAACCATCAGCTGCCAAGCACCCAAATTTTGATCACCTGGCTATGGGGACACTGCAACAGTGATTAGTGTGAGGACTGTTCATAAGTCACTTTTTTCAGCACCATCATAACTTTGAACTGTTGTTAAACAAATGGTTGTAAGTCAAGGACTACCTTTACATCCTATTGTCCTGATTACTACTCAAATCCAGTTTTGTAATCACCAATCAGTTGGTGATGGGAGAATCTGTGATGTAGAATTCCATGTGGGAAAAGGTGTCTGATGAATGTGGTGGCAAGTCATGATTTGCTATTCCTTATTTAAACTTCTCCTTACACTTGTTTCTGAAGGTATGCTTCTATCCTCCAGACTTCTGAATGCCTTTCCATTTCTTTGTGCCTGATTAGATTAGTTGCCTTCAGTTTGGGTTGACGTCTGTTTTATATCTAGCTTTTCTATTCTATTCTATTCTATTCTATTCTATTCTATTCTATTCTATTCTATTCTATTCTATTCTATTCTATCCAATTTTATTTTTCCAATAAATAAGATAAACAAGCTTTGAACCTGAGACACTATAGTATATTAAAAAGTGACACCCCTTATTCAGTTGAGTTTAATGCTAAATAATAAAAGGCCAGATGTTCTGAATAACTGAGATAAATCAATAATTTTGTCTGCAATAATGACATCCAAAGAAAATCTGAATCTTTGTTGTCAAATTTGTAGGATTAAAACAAGAACTAAAATTCCCAAATTAGTATCTTTTACCTGATATGCTACTGCTGAATTGTAGATGTGCTAACACAGAAACTTTCTTATATCAGGCAGTGCCTGATATAAGAAAGTTTTTTCTTTTTTAAAAATGGCCTATTATTTTAGGAAAAAGAAATACAGTTCCTTATCTCAAATATCAGACAAAAATGTGACTCCTATAGCAGGAAGTGCAAAAATCTTCCATTATACCATTAGTAATTGTTTGCACAATGTGTGATAAACAATTGGTGATGGGAGAATCTGTGATGTAGAATTCCATGTGGGCAAAAGTGTCTGACGAGTGTGATGGCAAGTCATGATTTGCTATTCCTTATTTAAACTAGTCTCAACTAAAACCACAACAGCTCAAGATGATCTTAGCCAACCGTACTCCTCTGCATCTGAGACAGGTACAAGGGAGAGCCCACAAATTACACATGGAGTTATAGTTTAAAAACTGTCATCCTACATTTGTTTTGTGTTTTAGAAATATACAGGAATTCTTTGACAATGCCAAGAGGTTCCTCATTTGGATTTTCATTTCTCACGCCTGCTGCTATGAGCCTCCTTGTTTCTGAATGGATTCATTTTTGGAGACATTTTATCTTTCTACATGTTGGCTGGCTGTGAAGAAAGAGGCATGAGAGAGACATTGGTTCCACTTTTCTCCCATTGGCATGGCCTTTGAGATCCACATTTGGACTTCTACCTAATGTGGGAAAATACAAAAAATCTAATAGAGTAGCTATTATATATAATTGTATAATAACCCTATTATAAACACTTATAATAGCTATAAGTGTGCATATTTCTTATAGTGTGAATATAACTCATGTCATTGGCATTACTTCTTTTAATCTATTGTTTTGAAAGTTGATTTTTAAGGCTAAACTACATATGACACAATGCCTAAATATCCAATTGACTTCCTTCCTTCTCTCCCTCCCCTCCCCTCCTGTCCCCTTCTCTGGTAGGTGGGAAAGGAAACATTGAAGTTCTCTTAGTTATATGTAAAATTCTCAATCAGAATTGCCACCCTCATCCCCCTACCCTACTGCAGATGTCCCTGGGAGCAAATGCACACTGTGCTTCTAATATAATGTGTACATTAGCTCTCCAAGATTTCAGAAAAAGAAATTTGCAAAGTAAGGATAGTATTTGCATTTTAAAAATGGAAATCAATTTATATTTTTGCCATGCTGGAATAGAAAAACTTAATTATAGAATTATTAATGGAAGTGATAATATGAAAATACTGCAAATTGAATGGAGCAGATAAATAGTTGTTTATTCATTGATTTTAGGACATTAAAATTCCAGAAGGATATAATTTAGACACTATAATGTCAAAAAGCAGAATGTTATAGATTTTTGTTTGTTTGTTTTAAACATGCTCGGTTTGGGGGCCAAACAAATGGTCAACTTTTTATGCCCTGCTTCAGAAATATTGCTTTTCTACTTCTGCCAGCTTAAGCCATGTCATTGGTCAACCTTCTGCAAGTTGTTCTATGGCAATTTAAGCATTTTTATGTTTGAGTGTATGTCTGTGCACACCATGTGTTGTTGGCCACCTGAGTTACTGTGGGCACCCACCCACAGTCCTGTCATCAGCTCATATTTGGTGTCAGAGGAGGGGACCTACATTGGGCAGCCAGCTCCAGCAGACACAGCCACTGTCACTCTCTGAAGATAAGGGTGTGGAATTATCATCCCCTCCTAATGCAAGAGCTCAACAGTTTGCAAAGAGAGTAGAGCAAAAGTGCTCTGTGAGACTGCTCATGGGAAAGGAGCCTCACCTCGCTAAATGAGCTACACTGAGGCTGCTTCTATTAAAATGGAGCAACTAGCACAAATTATCCGTTGACAACAACTGCCCATTAACTCTCACTCCATGTGCCTTGACTTGTGAACTTCACATCCCTGACTTTGAACCTGGACTGACTAACAAATCTGCTACAATCTCTGACCCTTGGACTCTGCCTGACTATCCTCCTGCATGCTGCTTTGATTTGAAATTTTTGTAAGCCAAACTTGGGGTGGGGAACTCATTTCTAAACTGCAAGTGTGTATATTTGCAAGTAAAGAGAACAGAACCACCTCTTTGTGCATTGGTTTATGCTTTCCTGGGACAGGACAGGCCATTGATCATTGAGTTCCCATGCCATCAATCTTTTTCAGTCTTTTCATGCTCTAAAGCCATCTCTCGCAATTTTGTTACCAGGCCTGGTTGACTGAAATAATAGGGGGACAGAAAAGGAGAAAGAGAAGTCATGGTGCCCCCCAAAGATCTTTCACCCTGCAAGATCTGCTTTACTGTGGGAGTAATGTCTGAAGGGGTGTTCTCCCCTGCAATATAATTGCCTATCCCACAATTATGTGTTGTTGCACCAGGCAACAGAGATATTTTAAACAGGTGTCCATGGTCTTTCAGAAAGCTGCTGGACACATCTAGCTTGAGTCCCTAACAGTGTATCAGTACACCACTAGATATAAGCTTTAAGTGCAAATTACTAAGGCTGCAAGGGAGAAAAGTGGTTCTGCTGCCTGGAATTTTGCAGGAAAAGGTAGGAAGATCCTCTGTTCTTCCCACTCATATTTTGCCAAAGGCAGGAGAAATGAGCTGTGATCCAAGAACTGAAGGCAAAAGACCAGTAGGTTTCCTACCTGCCTCTCTCTTCCCCAGGATCTCAAGGCAGACAGAACCTAGTGCAGAATATGGGGCCAAAGTGCCATCCAGCACATCTTTTGGTTGGCATAGTTTTATGCCAGCTCCCACACTGGATGAAAGCATGTAATGTGGATGACCTTGGGGAACAAAGGGAAGAGATGCTACCTAGGAAAGAATCAGACAAGGCAGGAGCCCCCAGTGGCTTAAGAGTCAGAGAAAAAAACTTAGGAAGGACCCACCACAATGGATGAAGCAATTTAAAGTGGTGGCAGAAAGTTTGTACTTTCAGACTTGCAAGTTTCTGCTAATGTAGCCTTACATTGAAGGAGAATTAGTTCATCAACTCATGTTTCCTGTTTGATTGACTTGGGAAGGCTGATACAACATTTCGGCATTGCAATGCAATAGAGCCTTACTTGGAAATGTCAGAGCTTTAGGCTGGACTGGAAAGTTGAAATGGCAAACCACTTCTGTAACATTTGCTAAGAAAACTGCACAGACCCATCTGTGAAAGATTACTAGGCTTAACTCAGAGGAGACTTTACCTTATATGAGTCCCAAGGCAGATTATTTTAAAACTGTAGTTCAACTTCCCTTGACAGCACATAACAGAGAAAGCTTCTGCATCAGTGCCCTAAAACAATTGGGGAAAGTATCCCATACATCAAATACAAATGAAAGCTGTAGTATCTGTTCTGATTTATGCGACTACTCTTAGGAATGAAAGAGCACATTTCTCCTGAATCAGCACTGAGCTGTTTTCAGTGACCAGACAAGACAATTCTTGATGCTGTCTACAGTAGGTAATTTGTACAGGTTAACTCAACTGGGAAGATGAGAAACAAATTTGCTAGCAAATGATTTTTTCTTATCAACAATAGCCATCCAATCCCTAAGTTGGAGATTAAGGCTGTATGAACCTTTAAAGTGAGAAAATTTGCAAATCTAGATAAAATGGATGAAGAACAGTGAAACCTTCTGGCAGACAGTCTTGGGAGAAAGAGATGCCCCTGCATGGTTTCTGATTATTGCCAATGATTATTGCCATATGATTCTTTTGCAAAAACATTAACTACTTTTAACCTACAGGCAAAACAGGGCCATGCTGTTATAAAAAAATTCTAATTCACTTTTCATTAATATAAGTGTCAAAGCAGAGATTCATCATCAAGAAAAAGGAAACACATAATAAAAGTCCATTTTCAATAAAAACCTTCTAAAATACCCATATCTTTAAAAATCACAACCCATAAATCAGCCTAAAATCCAATAATATAGGACAGGGTCTAATTACTGTACTTGAAACATCAATAGCAGAACAGAAATTACAGCAACATAAATTTAAGCCCGGGTGAACAGATTTGTGTGACTGTAGCTGACTTCATCCTGGTTATCTCAGATATGCTAAGGTACAACTTCAGCATTTCCCAGTCTGGTAATATTGGAGAAAGTGACATGGGGGGTTAAAAAGGTGGGCACAACCATCAATGAATTCCTTGTGCATGGCTTCCATCACAGCTGCCATATTGACTTGTTTTGCCCCATTGGAAGGAGATCACTTGAGGGGTCCCAAATAATGATATTGATGGGATCTAGACATGGTGGTTGATGCTTTTTCCCAGGTGCTGTTTGAAAAGCTGAAGGAAAGACCATATAAAAACAGAAATGGATTTAATTTCATTTTCTAATTTAAGGTAGCTAATCGGAAGTCAGGCCTGCAGATAATCAATTTCCCTTCTGTCACAAAAGTGAAACTCGTAGGAACTTTTGTTGTAAAGGCTCTGGGCTTTTGAAGTCCTAAGTTATGTTCACTCCTGCGCAAACATTTCTTCTCTTGAAAAACATCAAGTCTTTACCTGCAGCTTGCTCACTAAAAAGCAAGCATGCCCTTGCTCAATTCAGCCCAGTAAATGTGCTTCTTCTTAAAAAAGCTAAATTAATTGGTCCCAACGGTTGGCTGCCCTGAAGCCAGAATTCACCTTTTGGATACACAGCTAGAATCCTCGTTGTAGGGAAGAGTTTCTAGAGAAGTGTAGGTGAACTTCAGCTGCGATGCCTATTTTGTACCGTGGCATTGGCCTTGAACGGGGAATGACCAGCTGCTTTTCAAAGCACAAGAACCACTTCAAATGAACTAACAGTGTGGAGCATCTCTTTTTTTTTATGTATTTAAGATCATGAGCAGAAAGGTCCTCTGGCAGCAAAAAAAAAAAAATTCTCTTCGCTGGAAATAGACATAGAAAGCAAAGAGGATGATTTTGATGCAGAGAAAAGAGATCCATTAACACAACAACAAGGAGCAAAACATGGCTTGAGCCCAAAACAAGAAGGAGATATGTGCAAACATCTCAGACAAATACCCCTAAATCATATGAGCATAACAGAGGGAAGAAGTAAAGCATATTCAGACTTATAACTTTATCTTACAGGAGTCTATTTTAATAAAAATAATTTTAGATTCCTCGGAAGTTTATTTCTTGGTCTGACCCATGTTATGGGTTGACAATTGGTAACTACTGCTACATTTTGCATCTCTTCCCCAACTCAGAATGGTTTGGAACTGGGAAATCCATTTTCAAGACTGAAACAGGTTCAAGGGCAACAAAAGGAAAATAAGGTGATGGCTAGCAAAGTTGAGACTACACTTTACTCATTCCTGCAGTAGATTGCTCAAAGTGAACCAAAATTCTGACTTTTTATACTGCAGTTTCTTATATTCCCCTTCTCCTTTTTCATACACTGATATAGCCAGGTATTCAGAATTGTACCAATTTTTTTTTTTTTTGCAAAGCATAATTGCAAAGATTTTGCCTGCATTTATATGACATGATATCATTCTTTTTTTCTGCATTAGAATCTGTAAGATGTATTTGGGGTTTATGAGGAAAGAAGTTCAAATATAATTCCTGTTTCTCTGAGAAAGTGACAATCTGAGATACTCTCTACTTGATGGTGGTAGGTAAACTTTTTCAAAACTCAGGGTCAGAATGGGAATCAAAACCTTGGATCAATTTATTTTCAAGTCACTCTTTTAAAACACGTAAGGTGTTTACGAGAAAAAAATCTGGAAATGGAAATACAGTATATTCAGTTAATATCTTCTGACCACAGAATTTGGCATGGACAATGTATAAAATACATTTATACAGCAATGTATAAAATACATATTACAGTATTTATTTTATTTATATTATATAATATTATATATTTTATTTATACATATTATAGTATTTATATTATTTATACAGCAATGTATAAAATACAGTATAAATACATAAAATACATTTATTTATACAGCAATGTATAAAAGTCAAAATATTATTATCACAGGAAATAGCTGGCTGAGGAATTCTGGGAGTTGAAGTCCACACATCTTAAAGTTGCCAAGGTTGGACACACTTGGGTTAAACCTTGGATTGATTATATATGGCAATTCATCACTATGCATGGATATGATAGGGACATGGAGGAAAGGCCAAACAATATTTTTCCGCGTTGCCAAGGTTTAAACTATTGTTTAAAAAATGAGCTATTTTCTTTTTTCTTCCCTCCTTTTTATATGTTCTTTTTACATATCTTGTCAGGATGATTTGTCCTGATGGTACGGGGTGGGATGGTCTCCTGTGTGTGAAAACCAGGTTCAGAAGCTCTTATGCCAAACTAAATCACTTGGATGCAGCAACATTTGCCTTGCAAGTAACACATCGAAAAGGGCAAATCTCTGGAGGGACCATACTTTCGAGAGGATGAGTCTGCATCCAAATGCCCAGCAGGGGCAAGCTTGGTCCAAGGGAGGGATCTGCTGAACCAACCAGCCAACGGAAAGGACCGAGTTTTTGGAGGACAGACTGGATGTCAGCGAGGACAGCATGACGAAAGCAGCGGCATCCAAGACGCCGGGAAAGAATTATTATTATTTCATTCCATCCACATCTCTAGAAAGTGAGCCCAGAAGTCAAAGCTGCATGACTCAGTGAGGGAAGGCATGAAACACAATGCGACACTGCCTAAACAACTCTGTTAGAATTGCCTGTAGAGAGCTGGTTAGGTACGGTTTGTTAAGTTTAAGCTTCTGTATATACTGGAAATATGTATAAATAATTTGCCTGAAAGCATCACAACAATAAACATCACTCTCAGTGGGAGAAGAACAACGCGCATCTCTGAGATTTCCTGATTTTTCCCACCTTCCAATATATGTACTGTTTATTTATTAGATTTATATGCCGCTGATTCAAAATGACTCTCGGCAGCTTATCCTAATGCCTTTATGTGGCTTACAGTATATTATTCATGTGCCTTTTCTTTTTCTCTTAATCTCTTTTGTGTTAATTGTATGTTAATATTTTTGTTTCTTTTCCTCTTTTGCACATTAGAATAAATTTTTAAAAGAGAGAATCCAAAACTTACACTTCCATAGTTAGACTGGTTCTTTTTCCAGAGCCTCTTGTTTGTCTGGGCAAGTAGGCAGACTGTGTATGCCCCATGAGGAAGGCTGGCAAAAAGATGAAAGCAACTCGGATGCAATCTCACAGGGTTGTTATGAGGAAAAATAGAGGGAGAGCTCTGAATATCATCTTAAACTCTTTGGCAAAAAGGTGTTTTTTTGAAGTAAGGAATTGTGTGTGTGTGTGCATGTGCATTCTTTCAAGTTATTGTTGGTTTTGGTGGCTGCCTGAATCGATCCCTGCGGTTTCCTTGGCAAGATTTCAGAAGTGGTTTGCCATGGCTTTCTTCCTCGAGCTGAGAGAGAATAGTTCATAAGTAAATATAAGTTATTTGCAAGGACTTTTTTTCCAGCCAATATGCTATTTTTGACCTTGCCTTTGCCGCCTCTTATTATTCTAAGTTTTCATGACTCTTTTAAAGTATACTTTCATTCCTTGAAGACAAGCCAAGAATTTCATAGGGCAACCAGAAACATTAGTCATATCCCAAAGGATAAGAAATATCCTTTCTCCTTGCAGTATTAAACTTCTGAGGCTGATTAAATTGCAGTAGGCGTCCGATTGCTTCCTAGAATGTCCAACAAAACTTCGGACCCCTTGTATGAGTGTTTTGCTGATGGTGCACTGGCAATGCACACATATCTCTTGGCAAGATGTCAGACTCTTTCTTCATTAATTTAGTTGGCAGTGACCGGACGACATCTCTTCCAACGTTTTAGTTGTCTCGCCATTGTAATGCATTGCCTTGACTCTGTCAAAAAGGACACTAGTTTACTTGGACCAGGGCATTTTGTTTTCAGTTAATTCAGATTAACTACTAACCTTCAATTAAGTTTCCTTTGGGAGGTTATCCCTCACTTTTTATTATTGTACTTAGACTACAAATAATTAAATAGGTTTACTAGGATGCTTGTACATCAGGCTTTTATGATTGTAATTTATTCCAGCAAGGAGATATTTGTCTTTGTTAGTCTAAGACATTCATTTAATTTTCATATTAGTTTGGGTTTATAATTCAATTCTGCAAGATACCTTGGAACCATCTGCAACTTCATTAACTTTTTACCCAAGCAAGAATGATTCATGATAGCTGAAAGAAACTATCCTAAAACATGCTAATTCTGATCCAGACATCATTATTAGAAATAAGATTTTGTTGTTCAGTCGCGCGGTCGTGTCCGACTCTTCGCGACCCCATGGACTGCATTACGCCAGGCCCCCCTGTCTTGCACTGCCTCCCGGAGTCTT
>JANHZU010007318.1:10263-22540 GCA_032468055.1 Acrochordus granulatus
CTCAGCCTTCCTTATGGTCCAGCTCTCACAGCCATACATTACGACTGGGAAAACCATAGCCTTGACTATGCGGACCTCGGTCGGCAAGGGGATGTCTCTGCTTCTTACTACACAATTTAGGTTTGCCACAGCTTTCCTCCCAAGGAGCAAGCGTCTTTTGATTTCATGGCTGCATAATCCATTATATGGAGGACTGCAGTTTTGTGACTGGTATTTTACGGACCATGGAGGAATTATATTGATTTGAAAATGGTAAAACGCTTTTCCTAAAATTCTGTATTAATTGCAAGTCCCCTTAAGTTGGATTTGCTACAAATGAGGGTGCCTCCTGTCTTCCATTAAATTATTTTTTTAAATAAACTGTTCTAAATCTACAAGACAAGTATGATGTAGTAAAAGGATTCTCTAGCAAGAATGTTTTACCCGATACAGCTTTTCTGTGTGGGCAAAAATAAAATACACATTGTCCTTGACTTACTATTAGTCATTTACAATCCAGATTCAAAGTTCTGATGGCCAGGCTCCCCCTGTGGTCACATGATAGCATTTTGACCACATTTCAGCAGCTGACATTCATTTATGGCTGTTTGCAGCTTCCCATGGTCATAGGATGATGTTTTTTGCCAAAACCCCCCAGCATTACTCCCGGTTTCTAGCAAAAAATGCCCATGGAGGACCATGCATAAAAAAGATTGTAAAATCGAGTGCATTCAGGTAGTGACCTGCTTAACAACTGGCATGACTTATGACCATAATTCTGGGCTTGATTACGGTCATAAGTCAAGGACCATCTGTATTGCTTGGGACTACGTTTTTTACAAATTCTGCTAGATCAGATCTAGATGTATTTCTTGTGACAGACAGTTCAAACTGTCATCTTGGCTGTATTTACCATGCATTTTAAAGTCTAAATCTAGGCTTCTGTTGTAAGCAATTGTACAGGCAAAAATTTCTGTAAATATCACCTTTATTGCGCTTCTTACCCAAATATCACATAGTCTAACAGAGCAGTTTGTTCCCACTCATTGCAGGCAGTGACATTTCTGAGTGGTTTTCTTCAGCTTTCTCCGAACTGATTTGTCAGGAAACATCTTAATTGTGGTACAATAAAGTAACTGGGTTATAACTATTCCTATAATAGAACATCATCACTGTATCACGTGCCAAACCAGGCCTATTTAATAACTTAATAACGAATTACGATTAATTCATTCATTAATATTAATTATAATTAAGCTACAGTGGCCCATGAATTGCTAAGCAGCAGATCACCCGAACTATTAACAAGAACTAATTCATAAAAAGCATTCAGCGTGTGCAGTCTTTGTCCGGGACATGAGTCTGGTGAAGGAAGAGTTTTACGATACAATCTTAGCCCACAAGACTGCAGTAAAGAACGAGCATGACATGACACAATTCACACCTCTAAAGACCTAGATGGCCCGGAAGGCACAATCAGAGTGGGATGTGTTTGCAGAGAAGGCCTTAAACCTGTGTTATTGGCGATGCTTCGGCCATCAGGACAGATGGCCTGGAGGAGGAAGAGGAGGAGAAATAAGCCAAGTTCACTTCGTCTGCAAGCAAAAGAATTGGCCAAATGGGCTGTTGATCAGTGACCTTAGGCTACACGTGTAGGCAGCGGGTTAGCAAGCCAAACCAGCCTTGAAGCTGCCTCTAAGCCAGGCTGAACCTGTTCTAGCTGCCAACCTTGCAGCTGTCTCCCAGTTTTCTGGTACCCAAGAAGGTCGGCTGATTTTGCCCAAAGATAGGGCTGTAGTGCCTGTTACCTTCAATCAGAGGAAGGCGGTCACTGCCACCCATGAATAGAAGGCATGCTTTCCACGCTTGGTTAGGGAGAGTGGAGGGGACTAATGCTTCAGGTACGACATGGTCTCAGCCCGGCCCCCGTGCACGTCACACAAGGCCAAATGATGTGAGGAACATAATGCCAATTTGATTTGACACAGAAACTTTCTCTTGGGCTCCTGCTACGAAATTTGCGCTGCAAAAATCCAGGTCAGTGCTAGATGGCAGCAAAGAGCTACTGAAATTCAGAGCCATCTGCAGTGCGGCAGGCAAGCTTAGGAAGCCTGCCCCATACCAAGGGTGTCTTCTTCCTCTGCAAGACTCAGAGAGGGCAGCGAAGGCAGACTGTGGACCTCCATCCATCCTCTTGCTTGCCACCTTCTTTCCCAATTTCTCCAGAAGGGCCGGAGGCAGGAAATGAGTTCAGTGACCTGAAAGAAGCCCTCTAGCCTAAATTTCGGACCGTGCAAAAAATTAACAGTCCGCACTGGTTGTATTATCTAGTCTAGACATGTAATGGACAAGGTTTTTCTCTAAACTGTTTTGATGCCAAACAAATCCGAATTGTCGTGTCGTTGTTCCATCTCAGTGCAATGGGAGACGTGCAATGAGCGCCTTTGAAGCCTGGGGGAGAGCCCCGAACTGTTTCACAACAATGCCGGCCTCCTTCTTCACGCATTTTGTTCAAGCTGCTATTGAGCTTGTTTTTGCTCAGTTCACATGGGCTTGCTGAGCAGACAAATAATTCACGCGAGTCGGTCATTCAATAAGTTACGTCTCTTTGTATGTTTTCTCAATAAAAAGGGGTCACAGAGCCCCAAATGTTGAAGTCATAATTTATATTAATTTTTTAAAAGCATTATTTGGTGATTTTATGCTCCTATCAAATGAGATGTTACCATCTTTAGGATTATACAGATATAAGCATTTCTTTTTATATACCTTACACATTTGCTTGCTTGCTAGATAACAAGTGAAGAAGCTGGACAAAAGATGGGGCAACAGGGGGACCTCCTAAGGATGTTTAACCATGTACTAAAATGATGTATAACATGATAATTTGTATTATCCATGCTCCTGTAGGGCAAATTAATTTATTTTAGCATGCGAGGGGTTCCCAATCTCTAAATTCTCGTATTAATTTACATATTATCATGCTATAGATTATTTCAGTTAAAGTTGCTGGATTATTTCAATTGCTTCATTCATCATTTTTTAAAAAATATATAAAGAGAGTCCTTGACTTATGACATCACTTAACTAATGTTTGAAGTTATGATGGACTTTAAAAAAGATACTTATGACCTATTGTCAAAGTTACAACTGCTGGGCACTTCCTTACTCCACTGTGATTGCATTTTGGATGCTTGGCAACCAGCTAGCATTTAGGACCACGTGCAGCATCCTGTGGTCACGTGACCACAATTTGTGACTTTTTTGCCAGTGTCCAGTTTTTCTTCCTGATACCCATTAGATATGCTGGATTCACTTAACAACCACATGCTTTGCTTAACAACTGCAGTGATTTGCTTAATAACAGTTGTAAAATCAAATCCAGTCACATGGTGCCTCAACTTACAATCGCAACAACTTACAATCACCATTTCCATTGTGGTCATAAGTTGAGAACTACCTGTATTCTTTTTATACATTTCTGCGTGCCTCTGTAAATACACTGTAAACATATTACCTACAAGCACTGGCTCTCATTTTCTGGAGCTGTACTGTTTTGAGCATATTAAAAACACTTTTTTTTAAAGTCAAGGGCAAGCAGAGAAATGTTTTAAATAAATACAGAGGATCTCTTGCCAGAGAATAAGAACTGGCAGCAATTTTCTGCTGAGCCTAACATTTTACAGACAAACTGCATTGAGTTATCAGATGAAATTTCTAACATTTAAAATTTGACAAAAGTAAAAACTCTCAACTGGACTCGCCCTGAAGAAGGAGAATGTTTTTATGTTTTGTCCAATTAACCATTTTCTCCAAACTAAATCACCCTCCTCCCATGCCCTATTGTCTTTACACACATCTTGCATTTTCTTAATCCTTTTAACAATGGTTGTGACTTATATCTGGCTGTGGAACACTCAGTTATGTTCTGAAGGTATGCGCCACACCACAGTTATTTTGTATGTTAGTTTTTAAAAATATTTACAGAGGTTCAAACAAAGAGTGAATGTGTGTGTGTGTTGAGATGGGTTTCACACTAGTCCTGAAGTGAGTCACATGGACTTAATGCTCCCCTCTCTTGCTTTTTAATAGGGCTGGCAACTGAAGGGGGTGCATTCAACTCAATGTAGAACATTTACGACTTGCCGTGACATCTAGAATATGCGATGAAATGCCAGAGACAGTAGTTACAGAGCTGAGAGCCCAGCCAAATAAAGAGATCTCTCAAGTTCTTTGGACTCTATAAACAAGCAAAAGAGTAGACAGTGCCTTGGGTGGGTCCCCTATTGCCTGCCTTTCATATCTATCTTCCGAATCTTGTAACTTCTCAAAAATCCAGGAAAGTTTATGTGGATGAAAGAGATGAATCTCAACTTTTTGTAAAGCTTCAAAATACAAATGATGGTTTTCTTTACTGTTACGTATCTATCAGATGCTAGGTTTGTGAATAGACCCTCCCATGGCAATATGGTTAGTAATATGCTTGGGCAAGCAATAAATGAGCAGAGATTGATTTTATAAGCTCTGTATGCAATCGCTGTTATATACCGCAGTGGCTGGGTTTTATTAGTAAGTTGGTGGAGCTGTTTAAGCAAGTCTGAAGTTAAGAGTGATTTAGAACATTTTCTGAAATCCAAAATGATGGGTCTCATTTCTCAGCAGGACGAATCCCATGTACAGAGTTTTGACCAACCTCATGCTTTATCACCGTGAGATTAGTAGGAAAAGCAGATTTTATCTAGAAATATAAACACACGAGAGAGGGAAAGGTGTCTGTATTGCTTCCCCTCTCCTCAAAGCCAGATGGATAAATTCAGATGCTCACTGTGCAAATATTTTATGCTCATGAAAATAGCGGAGAGGGCACTTCAACTGTGTTATGGCATGTGATTGTGCAAATGTTCGCATCTCCAATTTCATTCTGATTTAAAAAATTAGGACTTCATGGTCCACTTCATGGACTTCTGGGGAATTTTGGGAGCTGAAGTCCACACGACTTCAAGTTGCCAAGGCTGAGAAGGACCGAGGAAGGATGACGGCCAACATTGGTTTGATAAGGACTGCTGCATTGTAACCTCAGACAGCTATATACTTGCCAGATACGCTATATTTTATTTTTTTTTTCATGCTCCTGTCAGTGTGGAACTTTTTCAGGCTTCAGCACATGTAACTGAATTAAGAACCAGTTCTTAAATGTGCAGCCTATAATCATCATTTGGATGCTTCCTTTCTGTTCAGCTCGAAGAGGGCTTCCAATATGTTTCCCTGTAGTTTATGGCTAAAATAAAATTTTGTCTCATGAGTGATTGATTAGTTTTTCCAAATAATGCATGTCTACATTTAGCAAGCAATCAGCAGATAATGCTTTAAAAGCTGCTTTTCTTCTGCTTCACCCTAATTACAAAGACCAGAGATGTCATTTTATATTGGAATGTGAATGTAGAGGTTATGGGATTATTTTCCAAAGGAAAGGATATGGGCTGGTGTTCACAACTGAGGTATTTATACATAAGCTTAATAAAAAAAAAAACTAGCTTCAAAAACCGAGAAGCATTTTCAGACAGAAGCTGGATGGGCTTCAGTTACCTCTTTGGAGTTCTAAATGCTTTTATTATCACATACAATATAAAATATTATATCAGAAGTGCTTACTACAATTTGAGCAATTTATTAAAGATCTCCTGAGTGCAAGTTTATCTATAAAAGCCGTATTCATTTTTTATGGCTCACTTTCTTAAATCTAATACCTTCCAAGTGGGTTTGATTATAGCTGCCAAATTAACTGAGAGAGATATATCCTGGATGATTTTTTTCCATTATTTGTTGCATAGCATTAATATATTATAATTTTGGATATGGCTGGCTGGAGATGTTCATTCAACATTCAATTTTGATGTCTGTTCCTTAAAATAGTGCCAATATTTTAACACTTTTTGCTTCAGACGTGTTAGTAGCCAAAACAAAAATATTTTGTGATTGCTTGTCAAAACAAAATACACAAAATTCGTTTCTCTCCACACATTTCTTCTATATTTACAACAGGCAATTCCAGAACCAGATGCTATTTCCATTCTCAATTCCTTTAAAAGCCGTTTCATGACAAGCAGCGATTGCCTTTACTGCAACCAACCCCATAATGGTGGGAACACAATCATTGTTCCTTTCAGCTGCTCAACAGGAAAACTCAAAATATAGCATTCTGTCAATGCCCTGATCCCTCAATCAAGTTTTTAATCCATCAAGTGCTGATTTCTCTGGTGACCTCAAAAAAAAAAAAAAAGCCAAAATAGTCACAAAGCTGAAAAGTTGCAGTGCCATCTAGATACCATCCCATCCCATCCCTCCTTCTAGCCATTCAGTTTAAAGGCTGCTGACTCCAGATGCAACACTTAAAATAGAAATAGATCATAAGGGCCTACTAGAAATACTTTCAATAACAACAAAATAACCTGTGAAAACAGCCAACTTTTCAGTGACTTTCTGAAGGTTTAAAAAAGATTGGGTTGGAACCATAAAAATCTCTGGGGGATGCTGTTCCAGGGGCAGGCACTGAGGCAGAGAAGATATGATTCCTGGGTCCTGATACACCACATTGTTTTTTTGAAGGAACCTGAATCCTGTTGGCCAGACAGAAATAATTAGAAATAAGCAGTTCCTCAAATAAAAAAAATTGTAAAATATAATAAGCTGAACATCTTCAGAAAATAAGAAAGGATGATTATTATTGTTGGAAACCAAAGAAGAATTGCTGAAAAATTTCCATTATAATATCTAACTTGAACAATGGGAAAATATGTGACTAAAGGGTCTTAAATGTTTAAAGTTTGTTCTAACCTTAAAGAAAAATTTTATAAAGTGTTGTATAGATGATATATGACATCAGATAAACTTGCCAACATGTATAACGGAATATTGAATGCTTGCTGGAAATGTAAACGACAGAAAGGGATTTTTTTATTGCCTCTGGTAATTATGTAAGAAAGTTAAAACATTCTGGATGGACACACGCACACACCCGCACTCAAAATATCTTGAAAATGGATTTTCAAATGAGACCAGAAATTTTTCTGTGAGGAATGATGGATTAGAAAAAGCGCACGGTATCTTTTCCTATATATGACGACGGCTGCAAAATTGCTCCTGGCCCATCCCTGGAAAAAACAGACACTGCCTACTGTAGAAGAGGGGATAGTAAAGCTCATGGAACTAGCAGGAACATCTAAATTAGCAGCCATTTCAAAGGAAAGGACACTGACAAAGTTTAAAAAAGATTGGAAGCCATTTATTATTTGCACGGCATGGGAAACAGTCATAATTTGACTTATCGTTTCTATGAATAGGTATATTTATAGAACATTGGGAAAAGTAGAAGTTATTCACAAAAGTAAAAGAAGGGTTGTTGTACAAGGTTTTTTTTTGTATTTTGTATATAATTATTTGCAAAGAAAGTCCAAGTCATTGTGTTGAATGACTACGTATGTTTGTCATTTTTTGTTTTTCTGTTTTTTGTTTTGCATAATAAATAACAAATTAAAAAAATAAGCAAGGATGGATTTAGTTAAGTAAAAGATAAAGATCTTTTAAGACATAAAACAAAAATTCCTTCCATAGGGAAAGGCCGTATCCTGTAATTCTACAGAGCTTCAGTTTATCAAATGGAAACCATCTTCAATATAGTTCTGGATAAACCAGCTCAGCTGCAGAACATAGAGGATAGTCTGGGATGATACAGGTGCAGATGTGATTTTGGAAGAGGGCAACACATGGGAACATGTGGTGGTGCCTACATTTGCCAACAGCTTCCTTGTTAAGAGCAGCTGTTAATGGTCAACAAGGAGTCCCCCTAAAACTCACATTCTCTCATTTCCTATACCTTCCTTAGTACCTTCTGGGTATTCTCCCTGATGCAAATATTCATCATGTCATGGTGATATGTCATATTTGGCTCTGAACACTGCTACTCTTGACATAAAGTGTCCTTAACTCCTGCTCACAGTCTCCCTTGGTAGATCAAGAAACAAGGTTCCGTGATTGATATTCTGGTACCCCACTCCAAGTTTGAAAGAGAGAAGTTCCTTGTGATGCAGACGTCACCTCATGAATAGGGGTGGTTATGCAGCAATAGATTTCCTAGATACATTCCTGCTCAACAGTACCAATCCACATGAATATCTTCTCTGTGCATAGTTTTCCTTCTTGAATAGAGAGAACTTTCCTTAGGCGTCTTCATTATTTGTTCCTGATGAATCATAATCCAAGGGCAGTCACGCCTCATTACAGTGCTGTATCTGCCAGTTATGATGCTGCTCTTGTCACTTTCCCATAATGTTGCAGATGTTCATACTCTGAGTTTTAGTAAGGTTTAAAATATGGTCATTTGTAAACTGGATGTTCAGCACAGCATTTGTGTGTTGTGTGTGTGTACAAAATCTCTTGCTGCTCATAACCTTTCAACTTTGCCTAAGTATTTGAGGACTTTAGAAATATTTACCAGTTCAAATTAACTTGGTGGTCTACCAAACATTACTCCCTGATAATTTTGTGGGACAGATAATTTTAAAAATCACCTTTGTTCTCTTCATTTAGAAGGCATAAAGAGAATTGAAAGGTATTTCAAAATAATTCATTAATGTTGATAATCTCAGAAATGAAATCAAATGTTAATCAATCAAATAGTTGTAATTTTAGGAAATACAGACTATGATTTTGATTAAATCATCAAAATATTGTTTCCTTGTAAAACTTTGATTTGAAATTCAAAGTTGTCTCACTTTCAGTACATCCAAAATAATATTGAAATGTCAAAGTTATTTTAGTTTTTTTTTAAGTAGGGCAACACTTAAATAATACTTTTAAAATAAATAACTTTTAAACATTTAAATAAGACATGTGATCACTCTTTTTGGACATTGATTTTACTTTGTTAAATAAGGTATTGGGAATACTGCTGAATATGTGTCCTATTTTATAGACAGTAACGAAGTCGTGACTCTGCTACTATTTTTTGGTTAATGAATTCAATTCAGTGGCGTGGAGGCTGGATTTGTTTGGAATAGGCACAAGGTCACAATATGACAAATGCTAATATCTACAATACATTTGCTGTCATATCTGAATTTATTTTGGGGTGTGGATACTTTGGCTCCTGCAATCTAACAGATGTTTCATAAGAAAAATGGTAGCTTATTTTTGCCAAAACCAAAATAAAACAAAAAAATGAAAGAAGGATGATCCTGGTCACATAAAGAAACATTGTAGTAAGCCAAGCCAAGTCAGGTAAAATAATATGATTCACAAAATTGAGAAATGGAAATTAGTTTTTCAGTTAATGAAAGACAACATCTGTTCTCCAGTCTCTCTGTTTGCAGTAAAGAAAGCAATTTGCCCATAAACAGAATTAGCATATTATCAAAAATTACCCAATGTTGCAATCCTATACAAACAGGAAAGTCACTGAAACAGTATTTTGAGTAATGATGCTTATGGTTGCAATTTTTGTTTCTGGACAATATATATCATCTTCCACTACATAAAACTTTCCCAAAATAGCCTCAGTCACATGTACAGTACAGTACATGGAGATATATTGTCCTCTTTAGCATTATACATTATAATGCTGTACATTGTTTGCTACTTTCATAAACTTTACTGCACATTGTTTGCTACTTTCATAAACTCCTGCTTTGCTCTGCAATGAGTATTTGTATTTGGACACAGACTTTACATTATTTTTGTAGGAGTATCGCAACAAAGTTTAAAAAACAGGCATCTGGATGCCTGTTTTTTAAACTTTGTTGCGATGCAATTACCCTGGAGGAGTGAGAGTCTTCACAGACATTTTGTAGGAGTAGTTATCAGCTTCTCCATGGGCAGCTTGGATGATATATAAAAAGCAGATTATTTTGCAGTGGAAACTGGTTAAAGAGCATCCCAAAGGATACTGAATATTAATAATGACCATTATTTCTTTGATAGCATTTTCCCATGTGTTTTAGGCATCCTACTCCCTATTTTTTCAGGATGTCAGTTGAATTTCCTGCAGCTGCAATTATTAAAAAAAAGGAAATCCACCATAAAATGTTGAGAACACCACACACTGATCTCAACAGATGCTACTTCCTCATTATTCTGCTTAATAAAATAGAAATCATGGAAGTTAAATGTTAACAATTAATCATATTATACTGTTCAGAACTCCATTTAAATAACATAGGGAAAATTACATCCTTTCCCTAAAAAATGTTTCATATGTATTTATTTCAGCGATTTCTTATTAGCATTTACAGCAGGGGAATCAGTAGTCACAGCTTCAGTATAGAAGACATACAGGACACAATTCGCATTGTGATGCCAAGTCTGCTAACTTGCATTTTTGTATACTGCCCGAAAAAGCTGCTGGCCCTAGGCTAGCTGCATGGCTAGGAATATATTTTAAAAACTTTAATATAAAGCTCCCAGATCCTCAACTAAAAATCTGTTCCATTAAATGTATGAATCATTCCATTTTTTTTTTAAGTCAGGAAGATTCATTTTTAAATATAACTTTCCTAAATATATGTTCTTTTGTGTGCAATTTTTGTTAGTATAAAATCTTAGATTTCAGTCCAAATTTGGAGAGCATTGGCGAGAGGATGGTTGGAGGAGCATCACCCAGGCCTCCTATTTAGAGGTTTTTAAGCAAACACCCCTCGTTCCTTTTTGCTACTGGACAGTGTCTTCACAGTTCTTTACAATGTGGACAAGAAGTTAAACCTTTAAGCTAAAAAGTGTTTTGACTATTAAACAACCAGGAAATCAACAGAATAAATTAAGGGCTTTTTAAAATTCCTGCTACTTACTGTGTTGCTCTTTGCCCAAGAGGTTATTATATAACTGAGTCATACATTATTTCTAAATGGTTTTATTAAAAACTTCTTAACTCCCATACAGCATTTCTCCTTCTTATCTCAATCCCTGTGAGCTAAATATTACTTACATTTTTTGTAAAATATACTTGATCAAAAATTGAAATGCATCCTCCACGTGAGTTCTAGCATCATCCTTTGTCAGGCCATCTTAAGCTCTCTGAAACAAGGATATAGGTTAATGAGTTGTAATTGGTTTGCCATGCTCAAATTATTCACAACATGTGAAGATCTAGCTCTCTGGAAAAGGTTCTAATACTGGGAAAGGTAGAAGAAGGAGAAAAAGAGGGTGACCATCAGCAGAGTAGATGGACTCAGTTATAATGGTGATGGGAGCATAGTTGGAAGACTTGAAAGTTCAGCCTAGGGACAGAATATCATGGAGAAGATCTATCTATGCCAACAACAATGTTGATGGCACATAATCAATCAATGAAATAGGTTTGTGGGCCAATGCTGGCTTGAGACTAAGCCAACTTTCTCTTCCAACTGAACTAAAATACAACTGCTATTTTGAGGGAGGTCTGTCTCACTTCTGTAGGGTGGAAGTAACCCTGATTGGATTCATTAACAGAAAACAAAAATGTAAATAGAAACAAGCCCCTTAAGAGAAAATCCAAAAGGTCCAAATGACAAGGTGGATTGATTATGGAAGATATAAACCACGGTAGAACGCTTGAACTTTTGGTTATCACGGGAAGGGAAGGACATATTTCTTTCTGCAGAAACACATTGTAGGGAGGGCAACTTAGCAACACAAATCATACAATCAGGAGAAAGTAGAACAAAGATAAAGAGGGTTCTTTGCCTGCCCCATCTACTCCAAATATGCATAGTGATCAATAGAATGGAAAGAGCAAGGAATCAATAATCCTAGAGCTTCAAAAATTTCCACATTAATTATTTCTTGGAAGTTGATGCAGACCTTCCAACTCAGAGGATCTTCGAAGCATCATTCCATTGCTATTTTTAATATCTGAAACCTTTTAATAAGTGGTCTAATAGTTCTTCATAGTTTTTGTTTGTATAATACTTCTGTTATTTAATTGATAATACAGAGGGAAGGTGGGTTAAAATGTTTTTAATTATTAAACATCCATCTCCTATTGGCATTGTTCTTTGTTGTTTCCATTAAATACAGACAGTGGATGAAGGAATTTGACCCACCAACTGAAAAAAGTCCTGCCCAATACAGCTTCTATTCCGGCAAATCAAACAACATCCACAAATATTTTATATTTATTTTTCTAATTATTTCCAAAAGTATCCTCAAATATGAAGCATAGTTGAAGGCTCTTCCTCTCCACTTGAGGCGTGGCTCTCCTGGTGGGCTCCCCACGATATGCCGAATAGGGTTGAGGAAAGACACGACACGGTTCTCCTCGGGGTGAGCG
>JANHZU010007318.1:46771-57846 GCA_032468055.1 Acrochordus granulatus
CATATTTCAATTATTTTGTTCAAAGAGAAAAGCCAAGTTTTAATGCTCATTTGAATAAGGTCAGAGTAGGGGTTATACAAACCTCTGAGTAAATAGTGTCCTAGAGAGCATGTATCACAATACACTTCCTGGGTTCCATCAAGTATCCCTCTTTAATCAACAGGACCCAAAACAAGCTAATTTTGTCAGACTGCTCAGGATGGCAGGCACTATGGGAGACAGATGGCCTCTTAGATACTCAGAGTCTATGCCACAGGAAAACCACCATGAAGAATTATACTCAGAAGCCTATAAGTAACCACGGACACTCACACAGCAGAGGTGTTTCATGGTTATATTGTAGCATGCCTATGACTGTCCATGATGGTGTATTCTGGACTAGCTTCAGCTCCTGAGTGGTTTTCAAGGTGAGCCCCATGAACAGCACATTGCAAAAGTCAAGATGCAAAGTGACCAAAGCAAGAGTGACTGTCTGGAGGGCTTCTGGTCCAGAAATGAGTGCAAGTGGTACACAAGATAAATCTGTGCTAAGCCCTTCTGGTCATAGCTGCCAGAAGATACATGAGAAGAAGATAGGTGGCCAAGAAAGCTCCGAAACTGCAACCAGTCCTGAATAGTGGAGTCATTGCTGATCTCTGAGTTTGGTTGTTTTCTTACAGATATTTAATTACCCAGTTAGGTAACATCTTCAGTGATAGAAGGGAGTGGGATTTGTCCTCTGTTGATATACAGTGACTTGCCCTGTCCATGTTGGCAGGAATGTTGTTTTCTTCTTGGTAGTTCCTTGATTGGAATATTGTTTACTGTTTGATTGTTGATCCTGGTGTTAATCCCCGTTTATCTGGGTGTTGATTAATGGCAAGGAGGTATTTTGGTCTTTTTGTTTCTTTTTTTGTCCAGATAAATCCCCAGGCATGGTGGTAAAATGGCAGGGTTTGACTTTTACATCTTCTTTCTCTCTTCTCTTGAAAATGGTTTCCTCTTCACATTAGCCATCCACCCCCATGTATATCTAGTCCTTTTCATAGCCTTCACTTTGTTGCATAAGGAGATCCAAATTGTTCTCAATTCCAAACATACCTTTATTAATAAGCATCTCAACAATTAGCTCCCACAAAGAGATCTCTATTAAGACTATTAACAAGCCATTTCCCTAAAGAAGACATGGCTCACTAGTTACCACCACAGTATTTCATGTAAAAAAATAACTACATGACTATATGAAACATAGTAACAGATAAAGTATTGATCTTTTCTGGTGCTTTTTAACTGTATTTATTTATTTTTTATCCTGCCTTTATTATTTTTTATAAACAACTTAAGGTGGAAAACATATTTAACACACTTTCCTCCTCCTATTTTCCCCACAATAGCAACCATGTGAGGTGAATTGGGCTGAGAGAAAGAGACTGGCCAAGGTCACCCAGCTGGCTTTCAGGGCTAGGACAGGACTAGAACTCACGATCTCTCGGTTGCTAGTCTATTACTTTAACCATTTGACCAAATTGGCTCTCCTTTTACTTACCTAACTGCATTTATCTTTTATTTTGTTAATGACATGTCCTGGGCCATTAATTAAAAAGTAATAGCAAGAATGCCAGGATAATATGAATTCTATGTTATACACCTGAAGGACTATTTGCTTCCCATAGACACTTTGTATCTCATTTTTTGTTAGAGAAATCAAGACTGAGTCCTTTCACAAGAAATTAAATAAGCTGCCCCAAAGTATTTAGTCATTTATTTTACAGAAAATATTTTGTATTGATTATTAGGTATTCTATTCTTATTATTCTCTTTTAGAACTCATAAACAACTCTGATCTTACTCTTGCATTTAGTGGAAAAGAAATACAGAGTAGGGAAAGACACTGCATGGTAGTAATATTAAAAGTTTTGAAGGATGCAGTGGGTCAATGCCCAGCTGAATTGATTAAGAAATTGCATTCATTAATATTTCTCCTGAAACTAGCTGAATTAAGGGTTTTGAAGGTGGCCTCTAAAGTGGTGTTTCAGTTGCAGACTAGAAGTGCTTTTTAAAATAAAGAACCTTTTCCTAGGCTATTTTATTTTGGGATTCCATAATACTTATGCAAAGTTTCCCTTGAGAGAACTTGGCTCCAGATGACAAGTCCATCTTCTTGTTATTAATAGTATGGAATTGAAGGCAACTGCCAGAAGGCAACCTCATCTTTGGAGCCATTTTTATTAGTTTTGTTTGCTTTTTCCATTCCCAACTTCTCAGACATAGAGATATCCCTAGGTGTGACCAGAACACTCAAGGTGGTGCATGTGATGCACATAAAAAACAGGCAATGCTTTGACTTTACTATCATGGCTGCCATCTTGACTTGTTTGACTATATGCTGTGAATACCCCTGGAGATATATCTGTGACTTCCCAATATAGCTATAGCCCTGGGGTTTCTTAATGGCTATCCATCTAAGTGTTAATCAGGGCTGATCTGCTTGCCACCAGATCTTTAAAGCTGCTATCTAAATTCCTGATAAGAGCCCCATATTTCCTATCTGTCTCAACTGGGTCTCATGACCAGCCTTGAAATAGATTCAACTGTCTTAATCATCTTTTTTTTCTGGTGCTCTCACACTGGGTCCTACAGGTAGTCCTTGACTTACAATGGGGTGCTTCATGACCATTTGAAGTTATGACATACCTCCCTGGGTACTTACAACCTGGTTCTGAAGTTATGACAATGGTCTCATGACCTCATATTAGGTGCTCAGCAACCAGCTTCTGTTTATGGCCATTTGAAGTATATTGCAATCACATGACCACATTTTACAACAGTTTTGCCAACAACTGGCATTTACTTCTAGTTTTTGGCTTACTAAGAAGAGATAGTAAACAGTTTGCTTAACAACTGTGGTGGTTGCCTTATGACTGCAGTGTTCCCTTAATGATCACCTCAAAAAAGGTCATAAAATTGGATTGGTCACATGGGTGACCCATTTTATGATCATCATGACTTACGATTGTAATGAGCAGGCTCCATTACGGTCATAAGTAAGGACTACTTATGCACTCCTGCAGTTGTTCAGCTGAGCCCAAACTAACTCTCAATGGTATATCTAGAATCCATGCACCTTTACCCCCAGAGGCTATCTCTCAGTGAATATTTATCACTGAGAGGCTATCTATCAGTGAATAGATGTGCAGTGTTCAGTGCTTCAGCACAGGGCCCACCCCTGTTCTTTCCAAAATGATATGTGCTTTGTGCAGGTTCTGCTTTTTTCAGATGCTACACGCATAGCTGTGACCTTGTCTTATCTTTTACTAAAGTAGAACTATTAAATGATGGTCTGGATTATGACTTGGAAAGCATTTGCTCAACCACGTTAGCCTCTCTCCTTTGCTCAGCTACTCCACTGCCTCATTGCTTATAAACAGACTTCTTAATTCAAGTTTGCCATAAGCAAACTGCAAAATGAACAGATCACTGTAGGATATTTTAAAAAAATCTCGTTTTCATTTTCAGTTATGTATGTTTAGTCCAGTCCTTCTTCTATATGTGTGTGTGTGTGTGAGAGAGAGAGAAAGAGAGTATGCAAAGATGTACTATAAAACATACATAATATTTCTTAAAGTATGGGGACAAAGAAGAAAGAAAATCTAGTTATTCCTATTTTTCAAGGGACAAAAGCTAATTTGTCTTATTTAATCTGTTTCTCTGCTTCGGAATTATGAATTTATGAGAATATTCCACTGATCTTGAATGAGATTTTTGAGTCATTGTTATAACCAGGAAAAGAAGGGGGTAGTTTAAAACCTCTGTGGCAGTCCCATTCTTCCAAAGGTTTTCTAGAAAAAGAGAATTAAAGAAGCTGCTACCACTCTTGCTGTATCTCCTGGTCCTCCCACTGTCCAGTGCTCAGCTGGGGACTTTTTAGACATTCAGCTCCAGGAATATTCTTGGGATTTTCCTCTTCAAACTGCAGAAATTCAGAACTTAATAAACTTTGTGCCAATCCTGAAACATAAGGGGCGGTAGTATAATCATGCTGTCTTGAATATATGTTTGAATGAGAAATTTCTTCAGAACGTCAAGTGCAGCTAATCCCTAGAAATAAAAAGGGTATTATTGGGAAAAGGGAAATACAGAGAAAACAAGAGAAGACAAAATTACACACTCATAGACTTCCAGATAAAATCAATACAGTCAGCAGAGCTAAATTAATTACTTATTACTGCTTTAATAAGCTCCTCACTTCGAACATGTTCAGTGCAAATAAGATGACTGAGGACAAATTATTTGGGCCTTCTGCTTGGATATTCATAGCCAGGCCTTTCATGTTCTCCCCCCCCACACACACTTCTGTTTTTTGAGTATTTTTCCTTAATTTTATAATTAAGGAAATTTTAATATAAGACATAAATGAAAGTTTGGGGAAATAAAATTTTATTTCTGATATCCTCATCTAGCCAATAATTTAGAAATTACATACTGGCTAAACCTACCTTCCTAAAAACATAGCATTCATAGCTGTCACACTAATGCTTTTTGCAGCCTAGGTATGACATCATTAATATAACGGTTTGGAATTCTTAAATAGGATCCAATATTATTCACCGATGCAGATTTTCTGCTTCTTAAAATCTACTAGACTCATTGATAGCCTGTGCTCAGTCCATTTGTTCTGTCTTTATCATTAGCTTGCAGAACAAAATGATCTTATAAGTAATTAAAACGTTAGTGCATGGCAGGAAATCATTGTTATTCTAGTCAAAAGCAAAAGTGGTACAATGTACAGTGTAAGCAAATGAAGTGAATTTTGCTAACGTGGCTATCTCGTGAAGCCATATTCCATGAGTTGACTGTTTATAATTTCTTTGTAATAATGGAATGGTTTTACAAGAGATTGGTTTGTTGCCTCCTCCAGATAACTATCCCCCAAAGTTTTATTTTTTTCTCCCATATAGCATTACCATGGAATGACAAATGCAACTGTTGACATTTTCACTTGAGAACTATCAATGGGTTGCCTTAATTAAAAAGGGTAATAGGCCTCATTGATTTCTGCTAATGCGCTCTATCAGATAACTCTTTTGTTCTGATCATAAGTATTTTGCAAATCAGAAGGGCATTACTCTTAAATATGTGGAATCTGAAAATGCCCCCACCCACTCAGGCTGAACATAGGACCACAGGCTTTTATGCAAATAGGATGAAAATAATGGTATGTGGGAATGACCTAGGGAGACAGGAGAAATAGCAGCGGACTAGCAATGATTAGAAAAGAGCTGGTCGTGCCTGCAGAAAAAAGGGGGGCATGGCAAATGTCTTAGAAGGGACCTTTCTTGGTCTTTTGGGCTGTAAAGGAGAGGGGAGGGAGAGAGATACTTTCAATCTTGCAAGATCCTGTTAAAGTAACCTTACAATAACCATACAGCTAGTACTCCTGGGTATACTTCTTGTCTGGGCTACCTCATAAGGATGACAACAGGCTTTCAACATGTGGTCAACTTACTTGATACTTCAGAAGGTAATTCTGGTTACCTCAGAAAGCTAGCATCTGCACATAGGCATCCCACAAAGTTATCCACAGGCTATTTATATATATTAAATAACTCATAGATTTAGTGTTGATTCCATTGCCAAGGGTAGCTCCAATTATTGCACAATTGCCCTCATCCCTCACACTAGCAAGATTCTCCTTAAGATCATACAACCATGTCTGGTACCAACCATCAAAAAGGAATTACCAGATGTTCAAGATGGCTTCAGAAGAGATCATGGTATTCATGACCATATTGCAAATCTACTCTGGGTCATGAAAAAACCTGAAGAATATCAAAATAACTTCTCTATCTGCTTTATTGACTACAAGAAAGCCTTTGATTGTGTTGATCATGGCAAACTGTGGAGAGCCCTAGAAGATCTGGGGATGGTCAAGTAGATGCAGTTACTCTACACAAATCAGGAAGCCACTGTGCGAACACGATAAAGAAATACTGATTGGTTCAAGATAGAGAAAGGAGTGCAGAAAGGTTGCATTCTTTCACCTTTCTTATTCAACCTGTATGCTGAACTGATCATGATGAAGCTGGAACTTGAAAAATCACATTCAAAGTAAAGATTGGAGGAAGAAACATAATCTTTGATATGCTGACAACACAACTCTTCTCTCAGAAATCAAAGAAGACCTGAAACATCTGATCAAAAGAAATACAGAAGAAAGTGGCCTCTTGCTGAGCATCAGAAAGACCAGGTTCATGACCATTGTGAGGAATAGAAATGTCAAAATAACAACTGACAGTACAGAGATCAAATGCATACAAGAATATATTTTGCTAAGATCATAGAATGAGCAATGAATGCATTCCAGACATAAAGCATCAAATTGCACTGAATTTTCACAACAATGATGATCATGAGTTGTATATGGAAAAGTAAGAATGTCAGATTGGGATTGAAATGCAGATTAGTCCACACTATTATGTTTCTCACAACTCTCTGCAGTTGCAAAAGTTGGATCATGAAAAAAAAACTAGACAGGAGAAAAATTGACTTGTTCAAATTGTGTTAGAGAAGGCTCCTCCATATTCCTTGGTATGGCAAAGTACTGAAGCATATAAGACCTAACATATCACAAAATCACAAAGTTTTGCCTTATTTATTTCAATCATATCATACATTCAAACTCATTGGAAAAGGCAATTATGCTCAGAATGAGCAGTGGTAAAAGGAAACAAAGTCACCAAAAACCACGGATGCTAGACACCATCAAAATTGACACCAGCATAAATTGACATAAAACAACTAAAAGAGGCATACAAGATTGGAAAATGTGAAGAGAACTGGTCCATAGAATCGCTGACAATCAGATTTGATTGAACAGAGAGCATCACCATCATATTCAGTAAATGCAACTATAGGGATAATCTTGTCCAGGTTTATCCAGACTAGGCTTTGCTTCCTGTAAATACTGGAAGAGCTAATCTCATCCAGGCTCATCCAGACCAGGCTTCGCTTCCCATAGACACGGCACGTTCCGGGGCATGCCCGTGAAAGCTTGTTTACAGGATGAGCAGGAACTTGGGAGGATATCTCTGCCTGTGAAGCTCGTGATAAGGAATGATTAACACTTGCCTGATTGTCTTGCCTGCTTATCTCGTATCTATGTCCTACAACTGAATGATGTAATGTGGCACATATGAATAAATAAGAGGAGGTGGGCTTAGAAAAGCATGCATGCTTGCTCGATGCTTCATGAATCATGCTTCATCTTCAAGCTCCTGCCTCTCCATTTTCCAAGTAGCGCTTTTGTCCATCTCTTCTTTTTGCAACATGCAACAGTATTACCAGAAATACACATGCTAATAGCACTGTTCTTGCTTGCAGGTTTCCAAGCTTGCTATACTCTGAATGTGTCAAGGAGTGCTGTTGAATTTTCCAAGATAGTTGATGCATGGATTAGGTCAAAACCAGACTAATCCTTGAAGTAACATAGCACATTTATTTCTTAAATGATTCTTTCTACTGCAGATGTATCTCCTTTGGAGACATCTTATTTCCCTGCCTGCCTTGTAAAAACATTCATAGAGTTCTACAGATCAGAACAAAAGTTCAACTCTCTTAAATTTTCCCTCTTTGTGCTGTATTGTACACATATACTTAGAAAATCAGTTCTGATGAGAATTGCTAGAATTGCAGTTTGAAATTCAAATCGTATGCATAATTTCCTGGAACAAGTCCAGAGGGTTATATATCTGAGGATGCATATTAAATTGCTCTGGAATTTAATGCCAGATACAACTTACAGATGTTCCGAACTATAATTTCTATCAATCATTCTCTCTAATTAGTCTTTTTCCAGAATACCTTTATTCACAAGTCATTCAGTAGTTTATATGCTTCCAGATGAGCCTTTCATCATCCTATCTTGTTAAGTGAATTCTATAAGGCTGCTGCTGCTGTTATATTTTACAGTACTTGTAACCCTGTGAATCTTCTGTCTTTGTACATAGCAGGAGTTAATAGGCAAAACCACAATATTCTACAGTGTGTTTTGATTAATACAGTTAAGATGCATCCTCAGTAGAGGAAGTGCTTACTTATATCTATAGAGAAAACCAGTTTATTTGTGTTTACAAGAGTTTTAAGCCACCCTTCAGCCAAGTGTCTGAGATGCATAATTAAGAATAAAAAAACAGTGTAACTCTGCATACTTTTGGGGAACTAAATCCCACTGTATTCCATATGGCTTAACCTTACAGGAAAGTATGCATACGATTGTAGCATGAAACATATATATCATATATATCAGTGCTAAATGGTATAGGTAGATAGGCAATGGTTAAAATTCAGGATTCAAGAAATAAGATGTTTGGAAATAGTGGGAACAGATACGATTTTTGGGAAACATAGAAGGGTTTTCCTAGACTTTGGTTCAAACCTTTCCACTCTTACTGAAAAGCACAAAAAAGAGGCAAGCAGAAGAGAGTCAGCTCATAAACATACCCACGAAATTTGAGTGTGAAGAAGAGGAAGAAAGAAGAAGGAAAGGCATTTGGAACAGCAGGACAAAAGGAGAAGCAGAATCTACTTGAGAGCAAGAGACAAAAGGCAGGTGAAATGACAATTTGTGCAAAGAATTTTGGGACATCCCTCTGGCAGCTCAGCCAAATCCAGACCTGAAAGTTTCACCTCATTTTATCCTGAGCTTCCAGATTCTTATGTTCTCCATTATGTTCTTTCTTAGTTGGGAGTTGCTTTTTTAAAAAAATAATATTGTGATTAATCCAACAATGGCTTATTTATGCACTACCTTCAACTTAGAATTTCATCAGAGCTACGAAGATACCACAAGGAGGAAAAAGAAAGAAAGAGTCTGTATTAGTGTCAAGGATGTACAATAATGTATGTGTATTTGTGTGTGGGGTGAAAGCCAAAGGCCTCCATGTATGCAAACATCTGAAAAAGCAACAACAATAAAAATCACAGGGACTTGTGAGAAGGTGGCACACACTGGTAGATTGGCCCACACAAGAGCCTGCCAGTGAGGCTTGCCTCCTCTGCATGGATGGGAAGTCCAGGAATGCTCAACTACATCTTTTGGTACCTGTAGTCCAAGCCAAGCATCAGCTTGGCCTTGTTGTCAACCCACTGAGATCTGGACTGGAAGTTCTGAAGAAGCCTAAAGAACCAGCTAAGAGCAGGACAGAAGAGCCCTGCAGTATGGAAGAAGCAGATTAGGGGTCAAGCACAAATGGAGACTCAGGGAAGGAGTGAGGAGAAGTGATATATGAGGACTATAGTGGAAATTAGAATGAGCATACAGTAGCTGCCAGGAGATGGGAAAACGGGCTTGGCTTTGTTTTGTGTATACTGAACTTTAGGAATGCACCACCGAGTATATTTCTTCACTACACTATTCATTCAATAGCTTGGCGTTGTTTAAAGTTCCTATGTTTATATATGTACATATACATACACATATACATACATGGTTATATATATACATATACATACATGCACATATAATACAAACTTTGGTATAATTTTAATAAAGCTATTTTTAGGGAAATCTTACTGTATGGAGAAAAACATTTAGAAATTAGGGGCTAGGGAAGATTTGCTTAAATGATAGAAATTCTAATTAAGCATATTAAAACAATCAGCTGAAGCATTTTAACTAATCATTTGAAAGGTAATGATTTGAAAAGGTAATTTTTATAGAATCATCCAAAACTGTTTAAATGTATAATGTTATTGATGTAAATGTCCTCCTGTTAATTATATCTGTAAAACAAAAGTGGAACTTGTCGAGTTTCTTTTTAAATATTTAAAGCTTTTGCCAAGGGACTGGCTTCATGACTATGTACCTTTCAATTAAACTCTTTAACACTGTTGAGAAGTTTATATTCGTCAATACTTCAAAAGCTGATCAATAACCCTTGTAGTGTAATGAGTTTTGTTTTGGAACTAGATACTATGGCCATCCTACATCACTCTCATTATTTCTGTTTTTCAGTGTTCATTTTAAAACACGCATAAGGTTAAGAAAAGTAATTTTGTGATGCTCCTAGGACTTGGTTTAGAGAAAGTAGTTAATTGAAGCTGTGATCCTATCCTCTGAGAAATGTCCTAAAAGTTGAAGGACTGGTTGGATTTTCCCCTCTAAATCATAGAAATAACATTTCTTTTAGTTATAGATTCCCATCATTCCTTCCACCATCCTAATCAATTTTCTTTCTGATCTCAAAAACTGAAATAGGAACAGAGGGTTGGGGCTGGTGAAGATTGTTAATCTGAAAACTCCTATGACTTCTTGGTATTTCACACATGCATAGACACACAGACACACCAATATGGCATTTGTCTGGTCTTGAGGTTGGCTAAATAAATTTCTCCCCATTACAAATAATTTGTTATTGTTGCGTCCGACTCTTCATGACCCCATGGAATGCAGCATGCCAGATCTCCCTGTCCTGTCCTGCCTCCTGGAGTCTACCCAAATCTACTCCCATTGCATCTACAATACTATCTAACCATCTCATCCTCTGCCATCCCCTTCTCCTTTTGCGTTCAATCTTTCCCAGCATTGTTGCAAATAATGGGAAAGGTCAAATTTAAACACATGGAGAAAGGAACACAATATGAAAAGGATAGAGAGATGTAAACTGCTTCCTTCCTTCTTTCCCAATCTTTGTCAGCAGGATATAAGGACTTTCATAGGCAATGATATCAGACTCACCTCAAGAAAGCTCTGGACTGCACAAGTAAAGAACTCTATCATAACAAATTGGGTTGTAGTCCCCTTATGCTAGAACTCAGTATGAATTTTACTATCTATGAATTATTTTGAATTTTACTCTATCTAATAATTATTTATTAAAAGGCAGGGATAAGGGGAAAATGTGATTTATTGTATTTGTTTTAATAATAATATTTCACTATACAGTATGTCATTTTCTTGAATAAAACAGCCTACAAAGTTATTTGTCCTACATAACATTCAGAATAGTCTGAAATGTTAACTTGTGGGAATCAGCCCCCCTTGCAGGTGCAAACTCATGGGAATCAGCCTCCCTTACAAGAACAAACTCCTCTCAGTG
>JANHZU010007319.1:0-13189 GCA_032468055.1 Acrochordus granulatus
TTTTTATAGGGGGGAGACACTCTTCATCTGGCTCCTCTGATGAGACCTGTCCAGTATGGTTGAACCTCTGGCAGAGCATTCATTTTCTTCAGAGCACACAAGCCCCCCAACCACACCAAGGTGGTGCCTCACTGGGGGCCATAACTAATGGACAGGATCTTAATTCAGCAATTCGAAATATCCATTATTTGGAAGAGCAACTGTATAAGTATAATTACAATACTTAATCCTTTGCCAGATCCTTGGTAAGGATGTGATTGATAAGAGTACAACATCCATTCAGACATCTTTGTTTGTAAATAACAACAATAACAATAGCACCACAGAACAGACAAGTACTTAAAACCCAAGGAGGTAAAATGCTCTGGGAATTTAGAATTCAAACAGACAAGCCTCTGGTAGATAAGGGAATGTTCTTACTCCTCCTGAAATCAGGTAATAATTCTCTTGGACAACTTTCTCTTCTTCTTCCTCCTCCAATTTGTTAACAGAAAAAGAGAGGGACTCAACCAAGTTTTTGGAAGTACTTCAAATGATTTTTGAAAACAAATTGTGTCCCAAGTGCTGATTGCAAAATATGTTCTTAAATTGGGAAATAAAATATGTGATAAAGACTTGAGTATTTTTTCTCAGGGTCCCCAGAATAAGCATTTAGTCAGCACAGCTCTGTACTGCATCTCTTCCAAAATAATGCAGAAAAGAAAGATACAAAGACCAAGATTTACATTGTAAACTCTGTTTTAATTTCTGGGGATATTATGATGTACTGCCTTTGTTTTTGCTTTCTTAAGGATCTTCTCAAAGTGATTCAGTATCCCAAAACCAAAATGACAAGGAAATCCTAGAAGGAGAAAATGCAAGTTTGCCTTGCCACTACGCAACTATTTGCTCCACTCCAACACTTTTTTGGTACCGTCAGTATGGAAACCAAAGACCCGAGAGGATCTTGACTGCTTTCAAAGATAGTTTCAGGAATAATCATTTCCAGGAGGGAAAATTTTCTACCACATTGGTTTTTGGGAAGTCAGAATTCAGTTCCTCTGAACATTAGAAATGTCTCTCTATAGGGTGGAGCCATTTATTTCTGTGTTCTGAACCACAAAGTCAATCACTTCTGTATGTGGACTCACACAAAAGTCAATGAAATGACATCAAAGTCAACTCTGTGTTGATTTATATCCTACAGGACTACTTATTCATCCAGGAAGGAAGGAAGGAAGGAAGGAAGGAAGGAAGGTCCATGTCCACTTTCCCTCATAACTTTATGCATCTCAACCCCATTCTCCCTCAGCTGCCTTTTTTCCAAGACCCTCTTTTCATAAAAAATTTGTTGAAGAAATGAGTTCAAGACCTGGCATTACTGTGTAGAAGGATCATCACTACCTTACAAGCAAAACTGCTCATGAACCCAGAAGTCTGTCATGTTTCAGTGTTACATCTGAGGAAATCTGGCAACCACTTCATTCCTACATGGGGATTTATTTGCCTGGTGCAAGTAATATGGGTAGAGTTCCCATAGTAATGTATTCTTGGTTTTCACAATCAACTCAAAGAATAGCATCAGGTTTGTTCAAGTGTGTCACAACACATAGATTGACAGCTTGCCTTTCTGGCAAGCACATGGAAGCACATATGGAAGTGTGTGCAGTGGAGAGCCCAGTTCTCAACAGAACTTACATGAGCTCTCACTTCATTCTCCGGTTGGGCTGTGACCACAATGCAGTCCTTTTATCTCATAGAAAGATAATGTTAGCAAGAGTTTTTAGATTCTTATTTTTCTTCTTTGCTTCAGATTCTTTAAATCTGAATTATATTAGATCACCGTTTTTGGTTCTTATGGTTTTTAAGTATTCAAACAATATCCTGTGATTGTAATCTACCCAGAGAACTTTATCATTAGAATAAGTTCATAAATGAAGAAGCAAACAATACAAATGTACTGGTGTGTAAATGATAGATGCTTCATTATTATTTTTCAAGAGAGGCATGGTGGTGCAAACAATTAAGATTGCTTTAAATCTGAATTTTAAGCAATCTTGCTGGCTGGAAGATCAGTGGCCTGAGTTCAAGACTTGGCATTACTGTGCAGCAGGGCGAGCTCCTGTTGTTCTGCCTCTGCTCCTGCCAACCTAGCAGTTTGAAAGTGTACAAATGCAAATAGATAAATAGGTACTGCCTAGTTTGGTGGGAAAGATAATAGTGTCTGCGCGCCTTTGGCATCTAGTCATGCTGGCCACATGACCACAGAAGTGTCCTCAGATGAATGCTGGCTCTTTGGCTTGGAAATGTAGATGAGCATCACACCCTAGAGTTGGTCATGACTAGCGTAACCTTTACCTTTATTATTTTTCAAAACCAAAATGGTTGCTAAATGTTGAACATCTTGCAAATTTTGATAAAAACATCCATGAAATCTGATAATCCAACTATCTAATCAATACTGACTGGATCCAACTTATTTCAGAGGTCATGGTTGAACTCTGAAAGCCAACCACAGTCAGATCTGATTAATATTCAAATGAATACGTACAAATACTTACAGGGAATTATGGTTGAACAAGGGATCAGAAAGATGACTTGAAGAATTTAACAAGACTAGAAGAAGTTGCTTGGATAAGCAGTGAAACATCTTGAACCAAAAAGGAAAGAAGTCCAGTTGCCGTGTCTCAACCCCAGACATTTCTACCTGGTTAACTGAGAATCTTCATTGATATATCACCATTTTCACAGGGTTGTCAATAACCTTACATGTGAATGTTCATGTAGTAAGTTGGAGTTGAATTTGACTTAAGTCTTAATCTTTTTTTCCATCACTGTTTAAGAAAATATCATGTATCTTCAATTCTAAAAGAAAAGTCCTGGGATGTGCCATTGGAATATGGTTTTTATGGAAAGGTCTTGTAAAAATTCCTCACTACTGACATAGCTCCAGTCTCCATTTTCTGGGGTAATCCAGCATCCATTTTTAGCCTTCTTTAGACTGTTGCATTCAGATACAAAAGAACTTTAAGTCCCCATATTCTTTTCAACCACACTGGTTGGGCATGTCCTAAATATTCTCAGAAATTTTAGGAAGGATGCAAGATGGAATAGAACAATTTATTGATTTGTAGATGTTTAACCTCCAGGGGGCAGTTTAGAACTTGATATTTCTCCATCTTTTCTCAAACTACCTGTTAAAAACCACAATTGAAGCCTTGTGGGATGAACACAATTGCTTGCCACAAAAGGAAATCATTTTCTCAACTGCAGTTTCTTCTACATATAAGAAACAAAGGAGGATGTTGGTTTGCTTCCAAGTTCCAAGTATGCTTCTTCCTTTTGAACAAAATCATTATTTGATTTTTCTGGGAATTTTCTTTTTGCTCTGAACAATTCTCCTTCTCCTTCCTTCTCCTTTTCCTTCTCCTCCTTAGAATTTGTGAACAGAAATACAGACTGACTAAATCAGAAATAGGAAAGAAGAGCAAGGGATCTCATAATCTAGACTTGGATGAAGTTAAAAATTGATCTAATGACTGATAATTTTATTTTCACCAATATCTTTAAAAAGAGGTGGAGATCTTGTTCAAGTTTAAGATCCTGTTCAACTTCATCAAAGAAACTGATTATTTTTTCACCCAGAATAAGTCAGAATGATTATAATTCCAAAGGAACAGTTATGGATAATTGACATTCTTATATTTGGAGGCAGAAGGGAGAGTGAGAAAGAAGCAGAAAAAAAAATAAGGAAATATAAAGACATTAAATTAGGGATCAAGAGAATGTTAAAGAAGAAAGCGGTAGAGGTACCAATAGTAGTTGTTACACTTGGTGCAAAAGATGTTAAAAAGCCATTGGTCACAATAATAATGGACAGGATCTCAATTCACTAATTACAAAAGTCCATTATCTTGAGGACTATCTGTATAATTAGGTATTTTGATGCCCTGTTAGATCCTTGAGAAGGATGTGATAGCTAAAAGTAGAAAATCCACTCAGACATCTTTGTATATAAATAACAACCACAATAATGAGACACAAAATAGACAAAGTATTTAAAAATCAAGAAGCTGAATTGCTCTGAGATTTAGAATTCAAATAAATGAGCTGATACCTAATACCCCAATCTTATCAACTGTCAATAAGAAAGACAAGTCTGGATAGTGGACATGGCAATATCTGGAGACAGCAGAATAGAAGAGAAAGAACTGGAGAAAATCACAACAAAAAAGACCTGCAGATAGAAGCAGAACAACTTTGGCAAAAGAAAGCAAAGATGATACCAATAGTTATCGGCGCATTGTTTGGACCACCTCTTGAACACCATCGGCATTGACAGAATCACCAGCAGTCAATTTCTAAGGGCAGGTTTGCTTGGAATAGCTTACTGTGCATCTTGCAGTGACATTTAATACCACCAAACAACAACATCTGCCTATCTTAGGTCCTTGGGAAGGACCCAGTAAGTGGACAAGAATGTCAACCGACTATAATTGCTACTACCATTATTTCAAATCCAGCGGCTTATATTTCTAAAAATAAAATAGTTATCTGTGATTTTTTTGAAATAAAAGTGTTCTCAGCATAAGATAGTGACTAAAAAGGGGTGATAGTATATGAAGTCTGTGCCATTGAAAAGGATTATCGCTGGCTAGAATATGTATGGGGATCCTCACACATCTGGAGAATGAGCAGCTAACCTGGCTGTGCTAGAAGGTGTGCATAAAAAACATGGAAGTGTGCGCAGTGGAGAGCCCAGTTCTCAAGTGGATCCATCTGTGAGCTCAATCTGAACAGTTTTTGTTACAATTGAATTTGTCTTTTCTCTAGCAGATCATTCTCGCTTATTGTGACACTAATAACCTTTGGTTTATCTTCCTAACAATCATCCTGGTGAGAGAGAGCAGCTGATCCAAAGCAATGGTGTGTGCAAGGATGTCCAAAAAGGTCAAGATGCATCCACAGCCATTTTGCCTTTTTTGACACCTCTGTGGGCAGCATTTTTATTTGGTGAATTTCCATGGCTGAGAGAAGACTGTGCCAGACAAATTGTTCTTCTTCTCCCAAGCCCTGGGAAGACCTGGCATCTTTTATGACAGGCTGGTTCTTGCCTTTCATAATAACCTGCCTTGCCTTCTCAACATAGGCCCTCCTACCAGTGAGAGGAGCTGGATTAATATAAATGACAGCAATTGAAACAATCATGGGACTCTCTGCTGAAACATGCAGGAAACCACATCAGTGAGAAGCTAGTCAGAAGAGGAGGCGGTTTCTTGAAAGGGATCATTTTTTTAGACGAGATATCACCAGCTTTGAATAAATCGGATCAACTGAGATGCATCATTTCCTCACCATGAATTTGGCATCCTTGTTGCTAATGTTATTAGCTCTCATGTCAAGTAAGTAATATTTAGGACATAACTTTCCTCCCTTCTGGGACTTTCTCCATCTGTGTTTTTTTTATTAAGGGAACTTCCACGTACTACCTTCAGCAGCTTGTAACGTCCATCTCTGTTTCTTAAGTGCTAACAAAAACGATACCAGGGACATTCAGTGTTAGTTTTTGTCCTGATGTTCTCTTTGTTCTGAACCCCTTCAGTTTTTCACGTATGAATTTTTGCATACCTCTTAGAGGACAAATGTGGTCTGAACATGTTCACCTACTGAAAGATCTGGAATTATGAAGTTCACATTCCTGAAGAACAGATCCATGCTTCAGTGTCAAAACTCCCTCTTCCCAAGTATAAAGCCAATTCTGGTGTTGGATTGCTCTAATGAACCATGAGGTATCTTTCAATAGCCTCATCATTTCTGGTTTGAAATTTATAATGGTATGTTATTTTCAGATACAAGGTGTAGTTGTCAGGATGTTTCCACTGCCAGGATGAACTAGTCACTGTATAAATGTAAAATGCAAACTTTTCTATCGCTCACAAAGGCATCCTGACCACTAACCACATCCTATGGGGTTCTACCAATTGAAGATTCTTTTGAATCGTTTACCAGAAGAAGATGCTGAATTTCACAAGTTTCATATGGTACTGAGTGCATCTCAGTAAATCTCAAAATTCAGCCAAAATATACTTCTTTGTTTTGCTTCTACAATCTTTCTTAATTCTCTGCTAGATCAAGCAAGATGTTTATTTCATGGTCATTGGTGCTGTTAATCTTGGGTAAGTGATGATAATTTCTCCTCTCTCTGGCCCCCATCCAAACCTCTTTAAAATAAATTATATGGGTGAACCTAGTGCTTACACTCCTTTATTCTGTGTATAAAGTCTCACATAAGTGATGGCTGATTTATTTTCTTTCTTCATAACTTGATGACAGTGTAAGATTCAGTAACATACATACTGAATCCTGAGTTCCCTCTGAATTTATGAGCGGGTCTGATGAACATACAAGGATTTTGGGATACCCATATAAAGTAATTTGTGTTGCCTACTGGAGAGAGGAACAATTTGGGCATTGTAAGCCACCCACAGTTGCTTTGGCTTGTGAGAAATAAAATTTCACATTGTATGGGGCTATTATGTAAAATAATAAAATTCTACAGATTTTGACTGGGAAATTTTCAGATGCCATAAAAACAGATTTAATAAGGGGTCATCCATCCATTCTACCATCTGATGTAACCTTTTCCATTGTTTTTTTTTCTGCAGAAAAGAGTGTTGGACAGATGGTGACCCAAACCGAAGGCAGTGTGACCATCACAGAAGGACAACCTGTACTTCTCAATTGCAGTTATGATCAAAATATAGATTATCAACCAAACACATTGTGGTATATTCAGTATCATGAACAATCACTTAAGCTTTTTCAGAATAGTTTTTTAACATCTAATCCAGATGCTAGTCTCTCTCAAAACTTCAGTGCCATCCATGATAAAGCAGAAAAGACTTTCAACATGAAGAAATTGGTCAGCCAATTGAACGATTCAGCTATCTACTTCTGTGCAGTGAGAAACACAGTGAAAGAGGGCAGAAGAGAAGCAGATCAAAAACTCACAGAAAGACTATTGAATGGAGAAGAGCAGTTACAGGATGTCCAAGGCCCTAAACTACAATCAAATACGTAACTCTTTGGGAGCAAGTTGTACTGAATTCCATCATTTATCTTTATTTGTGAGTAGGACAGTCTTCTCTTAGACTCCTCTATATAGGCAATTGGATGGGAATTATCAGATAGGAATCACAATCCCATACATCTGGTGGTACCAGGTTGAAGTTGATTGGGATAGGATTAAATGGGGTTGTTATTACTTTCTACCACTTTGAGACAATGCGCTTACTCCATTTGAACATTCCTTCTATTCTTAGTCTTCTTTGTTCTCTTTAGAGTCATGATTTTGCACATTTGGAATATCTAATGGATTTAAATTTTCAGAATTCCCTCAAATAAGACATAGAAGTTTCTTGGCAAGAATACAAAACAATTAGAGCCTGTTGGAAGGGATAGCTATAAAAAATTAAAAACATAAACAGATAAATAAAGCTATCAGTTGACATCGAGGGCAATAATTGATTTGCAGTGTTTCATACCTGTACATTTTACCTGCATATTTGCCTTTCAAAACAAAAACTGATATAAGATGATAGTTAGACATCAGAAAGAGAAGGCAGAGGAGACAGATCAGTTTTAGAGTCAGTGGGTTGGATCCCTTGATTATTAATTATATTTGATTTGTGGATTCCTGATCTAATTGAATGCATTCATTTTATTTTTAAACCAAATTGTACAGCATTGGCATAATAAGATGTAGAAAAGAAACTTTTTCTTCCAACTATCATATATTTCAATGACCTGACAACAAATTTATCATGGCCCTCTTTCCATTTTATCCTTTTTTCCTCCCTCCAGAAGAAGGAGGAATAGAAATAAGATCTATTCCTTATGTTGACTTAATTAGGATAATTCTATCTCTAACTCATGTCTTCTGCTCTGCTTCCATAATCATTGATCAATTCTACTGATGAATAGGTTTCTTACCTCTCCTGGAACCAACTAATATATTTTCATCAGAAGGAATCATCAATATATGGTTTCTTAATAGATTTATGTTTTCCAGCATATGTTTTCCTTAAGTTTCTTCATTGGACAGTCTCACCTTGTCAAAAAAAAAAAAAAGGATAGCAGAAAAATAGAAAAGAAAAACACAAAGAAATAGCTTCCTATCATCATTAAGTGTTGAATATTTTCTTGATCTTCTAAATTTTTGGGGGGAATGGTTAACTTCAGCTGATTTATCCTCTATGACTCAAAGCAGAACAAAATCAGTGGTAGGGTAAACAAAGAAAGAAAGAGAAGAGATGACAACTGTGACAGTGCAATCAACCCCCATCCACCCATGGCCACCATCTTGATTGCTTGATCTCCATAGATATCTGCCTATGAAGTCAGTAAAACTAAGTTTAAGGATTTTTTTTAAATTTCATGACATATATTCTTAAAATTACTAGATTTACCAAGCATCCTCATTTTGCAACTGATTCACTTAATGACCATGGCAGTCACAACAATGAACAAGTAACTATACTACCAGTCCTAGCATTTGTGACCTGTGCAAGTCTGGAAAGCTGAAGTAAGATCATCAGCCCAGTCATGGTTTCATTTAGTATCTATTTCACTTAACGGTTTAATTGCCAGTCCCAACTGAGGTCACTAAACAAGGACTACCTATAGTTTTATCCCAAATTGTATAACATTAAGTTCAAATTCTGCTATCCTACAAAAGGAAAATCCAAGGGAATTGTTGAAGAGAAGGGCTTGCGATTTTGTAAAGCCTTCACTGACTGTGCTTTTTTCAAATAAGCAATTCCGGTTTCACTTTGGAAAGGGAATAGAGTTAATAGTAAAAGCAGGTAAGTCTTACCTATTGATCTGTATTTGAATTTTGGTAGGATTCAATAGAAAACTTTGCCTAGGAGAATTGAAAACAGAAGGGAATAATTGTGAAATGACGAAGAAGATAGAAAGAAGAGATTATAGAGATTATCAGAGCTCCATACCTTAATCCTGACCCTGTAAAACAAGATTAATTTTCAATTCCAGTTGTTGATCCTTCTCAACAAATAGCTTAAACTTCATCTGTCTGTAAATAGTCATATCAAAACAAATAGGTTAAGATGTGGATTTTCTTTATGGCTTGAATGATTGTGCAGCATGGACGGTTGATGACATCAAACTGAGAATGGGCCAAAGGACAGAGCGAGAAAGCTTTTTCTTTCATTTGCCGCGCCTCTTTCATTTCTCTTTCATTTGAAAGCTTTCCTCTGTTATTTTTGCAAAGGAGTAATTTAGAGCCCAACCCTGATTCCAGTGGCTATCAATCCCATTAGGATACCAGGGGGGTTTGAATGTGAATCCTGATGCACGCAGATAGAATAAATGTGTTGAAATGCATGTGAATTTGCACACAAGTATAACTCTTAAGATACTGGATCACATCTTCGAATGAAAAATTAACTGGGCACTTTCAGTGCTGGTAGTTTACTGAGTAAGATACTCTTGGTGTGGTTTTCAGTTTCCCACATTGGTCTTTGTTTCTTGGTCAAAGTTAAGTGTTAAGAGAAGGTGTCTAAATGTATTCCAACTAATACTTAAACTAGAAGCTTTTCAACCACAGGTTTGCACGTGAACTTTGGAGCTATGGTAGAAGAAATGGTGAGTTTATGAAGAAGTGGATATCGACACTGTTATCGTAACAGCTCAGGCACTTTGGTGTTTATTGGGCAACATTGACGTGTTTTTGTCACAACTCTCAAAACAACCATATAAGATGAGGAAGCATGGGGGGCTTGCCTCACCTTAGAAGAATTTCTTAAGCAAAGCTTAATTACACTGCGACATTGAAATATTAAAGATGAAGTCATCTGTATGTCCTCATTATTATCTGTCTCTTCCACTAGGTTAGCATGCTAGCCATATTATATTTGAGATATGATTGGTGAACAGATTCCTGCATGATGCTTCTTCATATCACTACTAAGGATTGGTTCAGCTTGTTGTAAATGTTTTCTTAAAGGGTACTTTCAACAGTTCATATGCATGGGGGGCATCTCATAGGTTTAATTTACATGGGTATGTGGGAGGGGGAAACTTACTGTAGTAACTACCTGGGATCTGTGCTCCTACCTTTGAGCATCAGATGATTTATTGGGCATGCAAGCTATTGTACAAGCAGAGAAATGAGACACAGAAACAGTCCATCTGCTTTTGTGGTTTTCAGGAAAGCATGCGGGCGAGAGAGCAAAAAGCCTCAAAGCTAGAAAAAGCTCAAAGTTAGCAAAAACTCTCTCCCCAAATCCTTTCACACTTTTATTAATTTGCCAAAAGTTACAAGATTACATCATTAAGAATGTTTGTGCATGTGTACATCAAATAGTTTACTAATCCTCCCCAACAGTTCTCTCAGGCCTCTTGTTGAGAAGAAATTCTCCAGGTGTAGATCTCAACAGACACTATGGGAAAACCACTCCCATATTTATGAACTCTGGATTAACCATTCACATTCTTACAACTTACTACCACGAGAGCTTCAGATATGCATTGAGAGGGCTAAATCTGATCAAACTGAAAAATAAATCCTTTTTTTTTTCAGTGTGACTTAGTGGTCTAAGCACTTTTTGGAAAAAAAGATATTGATCATTTCCAATCTCCCTTCTCCATCTTTAAGATCCTGTAGAATTATCCCTGGTTTTGTAAAGACTTTACACTACACCACACTAGGTAAAATGATAGTTAGAGGTAGAACAAGACTGAGAGTTCAACCCAGTAATAGAGATGTAGCAAACTCATTGTGCAAATATAGGTAATTGTGGGAGGACCTCTTCTATTTCATAAATCCCCTCAATCCCAACTCCCAAACTCTACCCCCATGAAATTTTACTGACACCTGATCTCTATTCCTTATTAAGGTTGGTCAATTGCCCCCTTGGTCCCCTCTCGAGTTGGATCATTTTCTGGAAAGCAAGGTAGAGATCTGCAAGTCACTGAAAGAGCCGCCTCATTTGGGTTTATTATAAATTATATAAGGAGTTGTAGTTTAATTGTTGGATCACAAGAGGAAAAAAAAAAGTAACTGTGTTTGTTTTATTTCCCAAAAATATGGCTTTGGGCTCATGCTTCTTTCCCAACCCACCCTGTCTGTTTGCTGCCTGTGTTTGAAGCAGTTCCATTTCCTCACTTCACTCTTTATTTTGCTAGATGCCAGGAAGCTTTATCTCTTTTAATGAGGCTTAACTGATATTATATATTCAGTGGATTTACAAGGGCCTTTTCTGAACAGATCAATTGGACGGCACAGTGAATAACAGTCTTGAAATGTTTGAAAAGTGTTGGAAATTATGGCTGGAAAGGGCAGGCTAAGAAGAAACTAGAGCCAGAAGAAAAGCATTTTATAGGTACAGATGTCCAAACGATACCTCAGATTTGCAGTAGCCATAGTCCTTGACATTTTAATCCTAATGTCTACAGATTTAGCTTGGCAAAAGAAGTTTAAATTGCTGATGCAAAAAGTAGACACGTTTTTGTCAAGGCAGAAATCACTGTGGATAACACTGGCACCAATAAGGTTTTTTTTGGAAGGGGGAGTAGGCTGGTCGTAAAGCCAAGTAAGTTTTTCTTCTTTATGTCTGCTGTTGTAGTCAGCACAAGAGGGTCCTTGCTTTGTTTACACCGTTTGGAACAGACCAGCTCTATCATTAGGCTACATGTCTCCTGATGTATTCTCTGAGCAAGGTCCAAAACAAAAAGAAAGTCCTTCATGTAACTAAGGTCAGTTATCACTCTAGGTTTTGAAATAACCCTATAATCCATTTTTTTATCAGGGAGGAATAAAATAGTCAATACTGTGTCTGCCAGGGTAGAGTTATTGCAAAGGTTTGATTCACTGTGCAAATTATGGAGGAGGGAGCAGCAAACTTAATTTTGGTGCTGGGACAAACCTCCATGTAATGCCAAGTGAGTAACAATTGTATCGATAGATTTAAGAGATTTTCAAGCTTGTTTTCTTTCTTTCTTTCTTTTTTTCTTTCTTTCTTTTCTTTATTTTTCTCCTTCCTTCCTTCCTTCCTTCCTTCCTTCCTTCCTCTCTCTCTCTCCTTTGAGACAAGATCAATGGCTTTATTCAACACTGAGATTTATATTACAATTACTTTTTGCAGTATAGCAGAACGAGTTGGAGTTTGATAGCACTTTTTCCAACCAACAAATGTTATTCAATGGCATAAGCTTTCATAGATTAACAATCTTTCCTTCTCCAATTTTTGTAATCATGTGCTGATTGATCGGCAATGCTGAATGTTTAGAGGCAAAAGGGGTAATTTGCTCAGAGGCACTTGGATTTCTCTTTCAAATATATCTTCAGCAGGGAATTCTTGGTGCGTTTCAGGAAACGTAGAGATTCAAAAGAGAATGGTGGATAAATTGATCACAGGATATCTCTGAATAGAGTAGGTGGCCATGCTATTGGATTGTTAATGAATGGAAGATTTGCAATGTGGCCTGAAAGCTAGGATTAAAAGGTAATCTAGAATCATTTAGAATTGAAGTAGATGATGCAATGTTCAGGCAGTTAATTATATGAGTGATAGGACTAAATCAGTAGATTTAGATAGTCTAAATCAGTAGAGCAATCTTAATTTAAAAAAGGGACAATTGCTTAAAAAGGGGAGAGGGGACTTAAGAAACCACAGATTTAATCTGAATGTCTTCCTTTAAAATCAATTCTTCCATTATTCATGCCATTAAGTGCCTGAATCTTGCACTACCTCCTGTGAAGAACCTCAATATCTATTTCATTATCTACTTCTTCATCTGTAGCTTTCTAGAAATATTTTAGTTTGGTAAGGGAATCTGGTATCTTTGGAACTCAGCTCTAAGAGCAAATAGGACCCCAAAAGTCCCCAAACATCAACATTTCTGTTTTATTCAGAGAATTCCCATAGTTCATCATCTGCTTTCTCTTCCACTGTTACCAAATGATGGAAATGGGATGTCATTATAAATTAATCCGGACACATAGAAATGTTTCAGGTTAAACAGATTAATTTTAATCTGTTTAATTCCTACAGGGAATATAGGAAGAGAAGAGACTGACTCCCTAAAGCAGGGAATGTCCATATCCTAAACAGGGGAAAAAAGGGACACGATTCAGTTCTTAATTCAGCCTTCCTCAACATGGTGAAGTCAAACCATGTCCAGGTGA
>JANHZU010007321.1:0-10816 GCA_032468055.1 Acrochordus granulatus
AGCTTGCCTAATATTCCTGCATCCTATTTTCTCCCAAACAACTCTGTGAAGTGGACTGGACTGAGAAAGAGTAACTGGCCCAAAGTCATCCAGCCAGCTTTCATGCCTAAAGCAAGCCAAAAACTCACATTCTCCTTGTTCCCAGGCTAGCAGCTTCATCACTACACCAAGTATACTCTCCATGTGGGCATAGAGAATCTGTCAGCATTATTCAGTTGCCCAATTGCCAGAATGGGTCAGAAAATAGTTTTGGAATACAGGAATGGACAGCATCACTCTGTTTCACACTTGTCCCATCACAAATATAACCTCTAGGAATGTTTTCTGGTTAAACTTTTAAAGTATTATTTTCCTGTTACTGTTTTCTTAAGTACTCCTGTCCATTTTGCCTGGTGGATACCATAGTTTGTAATTTCTTTAGGGCTTCCTTTGTTAGTAATATTTTAATAACACAATAACTATAATCTTTGTCTTGTAAATACAAGGCTGCTGAGTTGAAATGATTATTTTGATTAAATTTTATTTTTTTCTTTCCTTGGATTACCTACATTTTCCTAAGCTCTTTTGGGTTTTTTTGGGTTTTTTAAAAAATAAGTCCAGCATTGTACCATTTCATAATTTCTCTAGCCACTTGAATATCTAATAAATTGAATAAAGAATTTAAAATGACTAGAGAAATGATAAAGTAATATAACATTGGGTTTACCTTTTAAAAAGGCCAGGGAAAAACAATAATTTAATATTTAAAAAGTTTATTTTGGGGTTTCAAACAATAGTCTTCTATTCAGAAGGCAAGTAAACATTGTGTGTAAAAGTAACTCTAGAATTTATTAGAGACTAACATGTCAGAAAGAAAGTAATTTTTTTAAACTTCTTGTGTGCCTAAATGTTTGTACATTTTAATGTTTTAAGTTTATTAATACTGTATAAATTCAATTTAATTGTGTGTATTTGTGTATCTATATCTACTGATCTGTCTAAGATTAATCTTATGTTTTTGTACATATAAAAGTAGATATGACCAATAAAAAGCAAACTTATTTGCAGCTGCTCTTCTGGGATGAAAAGATTGGAGGGCCGAGCAGAAGAGGAGTCATCCAATGAGAGAATGTTATAATCTACTGTTTACACCAAATAGCTGATATTTCAGACTTGATTTTCTTAAGCCACTATAGAGCCAAGCTATCATGAACAGGATCAGTTAAGGGTTCTGTGCAGATATGTTCATAGGCAGTAATAGTTCTACATAAACTGAAGTGTGCTTTTTAATACAAAGTAACCGTTCATTATAAAGGTAATCCTTGATTTAAAATCTCAATTAAGACTGGAAAATGTGTTGTGGTCATTAAGTAAGACATCACATGACCATGACTTGCAGCCATCCCTGCTGACATATCTATTGATTTCACTTGTCACAAGCCAGTTGGGAAGATCACAAATAGCACTCATGTCCCTGCAGGATACTGCAACTATTGTAGCTGCAAGCAGTTGCCAATCACCTAGATCACCTGCCTGCAAGAATGTTGCAATGGTTGTTTTATTAACAAATAAAAATAATACATAATAAAATATTTTCAATTGCACTCTTCATGCATCCAAATCCATTACTTAAATCATATTCACTTCTTATCTGAACTGAGAAATTATAGTCTAATATTTGATTTCTACCTAACCAGGTATGAAAACAGAATTAGAGGTTCTGAGGCAACAGATAATACTATTGAATACTCAATAAGTATTATGCAGTAATTTGTAAGACCTACAGTAATACCTTTAATAAACTATCATTAAAGGCACTGCTGTAGCTTTTAAACCACACTGCATTTGTTTTTCAACTGCTGACAGCATTTCACTGAAATTCTGTATCTTTAAAACAAAAACCAGTGCAGTCATAATAGTTGCTTTCCATATCCTTGTACAGTGCTCAGAAACAAAAATAATTGAGCTTACCTTTTAGAAGTGTTTTATTGTATATTATTTTATTTGCTTGATTTATATCCTCCCTATCCTCCAAGATTTAAGGGTAAATAGCACTTCATTTTCCCATTTTTGATTATAACAATCATGTAAATAAGTTGGGCTGAAAAAAGCAACTTACCAAATTCACCAAGTTTTCCACAGCTGAATATGGATCAGAAAATGCATTACTTTGCTTCAAGTTTAGTACCTTAATTACAACACCATGCTGGTTTCAGGATGCATTTCCAATGGCTTTCTCCTTAGTTTTGGGAAAAGATTATTTCTGTGTGACATATCTACTACTCCTAATGAGAGACAAAATATGTTTTATACAATCTCTGCAAAATCTTTAGAGTATGTATATCAAAGGAAAGATATTTCAGACAGGAAAGGAAGCTATATCAATACTAAAAGAAGTGGGGAAAACATCTGCTGTCGCCATCTGTCTTTAGCTTTTAAACAATACTTCAAAAATTATAGTCACCAAGTAGTTATTTACCTATGTGAGATCCTTAACCTTCTATTACTCTGTTGAAATGATTGCTATTATTGCAAGAATGTTATGAAAGGTACAAACATCACTAGAAAGGATTGTATTATTAAACAACAGGTGAAAAGCGGAGTCTGTAAATAAAAATTTGATAGGCACAGGAGGTAGAATTTTTTTTAAAATGCAGAATCTTAAAATTGCACTTGAGGATTGAATGATAGATGTGCTTATAATATTTTGTCTTCCTTCTCTAACATTTCTAAGGTTGAGGAAGGTTATAAATATCTGGGTTCTAAACAGAAAATATTTATTTGAAGTTTTTCTTTAATAAAAGCATGCATTTCTTTTCCTACCCAGGAAAAATAATTCGACAAATGACCCATAGTATACTAAAAATATGAAACATTAACCAGTAATTTTGAAAAAGCATATTTACTAGATAACAACAGCAACTATGAACATACATAGAGTTATAATTTAGAATACATAAATGTTGTAAAAAGCAAATAGAATGATTGTTTAAAAATAAGCTCCAAGTTGTGAAAGAAAATTTATAACAGAGAGATGATTTATTTATTAAATTTATATGCCACCGAAATGAAAACGACACTTAGCAGTTTACAATACAAAACATAATAAAAACAGAAGAAAAATAAATAAAAATAATTTAAAACAAACCAACTAAGGAGAGCAGGGAAATAACTATATACTGAGGGAGGTGAATACTAAACCACTAACCACTTCCATGATGAAGTAAACTTTGAGTCAAAAAATTGCATAAAAGGATGCCATGTCCAAGAAAATTCTCTGCCTTGCCATTAGGAATTAGTCTGTTAGTGGGTTTGTTTTAAAGTACAAGTTCAAGAAAATGCTCAGCTTGTTGCCTCAAAACTATATTTGACCCCTGAAGCCTTAGGTGAGAATGCACAGTTCTTCCAAAAGTATAATTTTTATGTAATGAAAAATATTATTACAACCATAAAGAATCCTTATTTCATTTGTGTTCTGGTCCCATCCACTTTCTTGGATTGTTACTGCTTGTTTAAGGCCAATTATTTCACAGTCTTGATTTAGGGCTTATAAATAATAGTTTTCAAGCTGTACTGAGAAACTGACTCATCCATGAAGGAGAGACAATGCAAATGATGCAATAAAGTAATATGATCCTGACTATTAGCACCCATCAACATTTGATAATACAGTAACATCTATATTTAATTTATTTTTTGGGAGGAATACATTAAGTCCAAATTTACTAAATTTGGTTCTGGACTTTATGCCATTTGACACCATTTAGTCCACTAAATTTAAAACAAAATGAAATAGATTTTGTAAGCTTGTCCATGAAATGGGGCTGAAGTATGAATTTAGAGCTGGTTCATTGAATAAGATTTCTACTAAGTAGAAATCCAATAAATGGAGGTTTTATTAATTGAGCAGTTTCCCAAGATAAACTGCAAAGTTTAGATTCCAGCAGAGAGTAGAGAAAGGATTCATTATTTTTGGAGCAGTGAATTTTTTTTGAATTTTCTTAATATAATATGGCCTGCCATCAAGTTTCTAGTCTTTTATAAATTTGAGCTATTTGAGGCTGACTAGTCACAGATCATTTAGAAGAAGTTGATGAGAATAATATACAACTTATTTATATTATGGGCAAATCAGCCTTTTTAAATGATTTTTTTTATTATTATAATTTTCTGAGAATGTCTATGTGATCTATTTGGATTTCAGAGCCTCAGCTGGAAACTAATAGGAAGCTAATCCTTTGCTTTTTATAACACACCAGCTTTTTATTTTTAGCTAAAAGACTCCTTTTTTTCAGCAAGGAAAAGAATGAAAATTCAAGGGACGTGTTTATAAGTAAATTAATGCCTGTGGACAACATGCTTTAAATACCATATTAGAAATATTTTAAATATTATTGTGCTTAAATTCTGGCTTGCTCAATCTAGACATTTGTAGATTATTACCAGAAAAATCAACTGTTCTATATGAACATTTCCGGAGCACATTATAACTCAGTAATTGATATTGTTGAATGTAGATATTGATTTTTCTCTGCTTTCATAAGATAATGATTGCTTTGAAAAAGGTCTTAGTGTTTCTTGAGCTGATAGGAACACTTTGCTTTTAAGATCTGGAGAAGTGCTGCTAAATAGAAAAGGCAATTGGGTAGGTCAGAGATGCATGAGATTCCTGGTCCAAGGATTGCATTAGCCTTTGTATTGGATGTTGGAAGCCACAGCCCAAAAAAGAATGTTGACATGAAAAAGATAAAGATGGGGCCCAGGAAAAAAATTAGTTACAGTAATTAAATACTATATTAATAAAAATAATCTTACACAGGAGACGTCCTGCTTGGGATAAAGAAAGGTTCTGAGAAGATGGCAGGATAAGGGAGAAACAAATGATAATGCCAGGTTTTATTGCAGTTCAGCTAAGAAAATAAATGTATGTTAAAAAGAAATGGATGGGTGTTGAAGATAATTTCAACAATGAATATATCTGTATATAGAACAATATATAATTTTATATTTAATAGTAGGAGGCATAAATTAGGGAAGGAGTATGAAAGATGGTAACAGTGGCAATTTGAATTAATGCCAGCAAAATTTGGTGACAGAATCTGTGGGGAATGTCAGGAGCTACATCTGAGTCCCCAACTATTGTTGTATGAACTCAATGGATCAATAGTATGCAGTGACCCAAAAGACAGTTTCTTATATTTCTAAATATAGGTCCATAGAAAACTCTTCAAGTGCTCAATAGAACAGAGTATCTTTATTGCATCCAAGAATAAAACTGCTATAAAACTGAAGAGGACACTTCTTGCCCTACTAAAGAACTGACCACAGCTACCTTTTGTTATGTATCTTCTATTTCTTTCATTATGTCACTCCTCATCTACATAGAATTCTCTTTTTCTTCAACCATAATGGGCTCAAACTAACTAACTTCAGCTGAAGGGTGAAAGAAGAAAGGCAGAATCTTATATCTAGGTCAGGAGTGAAAAGTCTTATGACCAAGGGATAGAAAATGAAAGAACAATACAATGTGGACAAGATTGTGTGTGTGTACCTTGCTTCAAAATAATGAGAAAAAATCAGTTTACAGGAATCATGGCAAGAAGCTTTGACAGCCACCAAAAGATAATTTGGATGGCATATAACCTGGAGACTTCAAATGCCTATCCTTAATTGTAATGTGGCTAGAAAAGGAATGCAATCCCTTTGATTCTCATTTAAAAATTCTAAATTAGGAAAATGTATTTGACCATGCATATGTGTTGGAGTTACCAGATTTAGACTGGAAACAGCCATACATCAACTAGAGGGCAGCAAAGAGAAAACTTTGTTTTTGTTAGATTTGTTTATATATTCAGCCCAGAATTGTGAATCGTGTATATGTGCATGGATGTACATGTGTATATGTGTTTTAAACAAGGCTATTGTTTTTCTGCTCTTCTAAACAGAATATTTCCTAATGGAAAAATAATCTCCAGAGAATTCATACCTCAAAAAATATTTAACATGATTTATCTTTGAAATAATAAATATTTTCTTTTTTCCAAAGCACATCTCTGTCTGCTTCTTAACACACTGTGGTTCAAATTGTTTTGCAATGTTCTGTGATGATTTTATATTCTAAATGGTAATACCAAAAGTTTTGTTTTCTGTTTTCCAGATCAGTAATGTTATTACAGAATCCTGAGTTAGCAAATTCAACTGAGCTAAACTCAACCAATAGTTTTCTTCAGGCTGCTTATTTCAGAATGTAAATTTTCAGTCCCCAGAGAATTTCTACCCATCTGCAATTGCTAATGGAAACATGCCTCAGAGAGAGGCTGGACAACACAGCTGGGAATTTTGGTTTCCCTTCTCAAAGAATCCTCCTAAAAAAACTCTACTGTATTTAGCTGTTCACAGCATGTTTGTGAAATAATTATTGTGCTGTTTATAATGCAAAATAATTTATGCCAATGCACATGTTGGAAATCGCAATGAATTTAAAACAGGTAGAATCTATGAAAGAAAAATAGTAAGAAAGGATTTGTTGCATATATCATTACAAATGCTAATACTGATGACTGGGACTGATGGGAGAGTTGGCTTGAGCATCCTGAAGCATCCTTGAGCAACTATCTACCATCTCAATCCAGAATAGACTCTAGGCAGTATATAAGTACTGGCTTAGAAACCAAGCAACAGTGAGTTTTAATCCTGCTTTAGGTATGAAAAACAGAATGAGGGTTGTTACTGTGAGAAAAATAAGAGGAGGAATGAGTATTGGGATGCTTGCTATCTTTTTGTTGCACAAATAGTTTTCTACTTACACAGGTTACATTCCAAGAGTTTATTCATAAGTCCAACCAAGTACATATAGCATATGTATGCAGCGCACTATAAACTAACTCTTTCCTGTCTTTTCCTGTTTTATTGGACTTTTTAATTTGGACTTGTGGACAGGTTTGTTCATGATGACCAAAGTTCATAACATGAATGATCATAAATAGAGGATTGTGTATGGAAAAAAGAATGGGATAAAAATGTAAACAAAATACTACCAATACAGAAATAAAAAATTACCATTAGTTTCTGTGGCTCTGAACACTGATGCTTCCAGAACTGTCATGAGTTAACAAGCTTTGGAAGTCATAAGGAGAGGAGCTTGCCTTGCTTGGAAAGGAAAGGAGAAGGGCAACCTGTTCTAAGGAGGAAAAGGATTTTTGACTTTGCCACCTCCCGCTACATTTCATCATATACAGAAGGCATTCCCTGGCTACTAGTACACATAAGCAGAGCTAACCCTATTCATCTTTCCTAAGATTTGGCTGTTTCCCCAAGATTGGGGCCAAGTAGACAAATAAGCTTTGCTGTTGGCAATGTCTGTCTGTCTGTCTGTCTGTCTATCTATCGATCTATCGATCTATCTATCTACTAAGGTGGTATCTTAGTTATCTAGAGTTTAAGGCTAATGAGCTCCATTCTGAATTGGCCCTGGAAACTACTGACAGTTAAGATTATCCCTGCATCAGTAATATAACATGACAGTACTGTAATTGTCCAATAAGAATATAAGTAAGAATATGTATTTCAATACTGTTGCTATAGAGTATCTTCAAGAGCAGCCCCATATACAGAGAATTACAATTATAACTTATTATCCTTAGCACATTCTGTACTACGTAATATTATACCTGGCATGCCGAGTAAAGTTGAGCAAAGGCATTCTTGCTTATGACCTCCCCCAGCTTTTCAAGCAGGAGTGGTGAGTTCAGAAGAACCTTTAGGAGATCAACCTCAGTGAGAGTCAGACTTGGAATTCGCATCCATAGGTTTCAAATCAGCAGTCTCTCCATCTTGCCTAGGGTGAATTAAGCCTATTTTTCCCTCCAAGACTTGATAACCACTAGATGACTAGAATCTGTGAGACTAAGGAGGAGACAGAGCTGTCAAATAAATATATTGTGTTTAAAATATTGTGTTTATCTAAAAATATAATTAAAGAATCACAGTGAAAACACATGCAAAATATTACTAATGTTTTCATTGTTTTCAGTCAAAATTAACCCTTGAACATTTAACCTTCCAAAATTTGATAAAAGTAAAGTAATATCCAACAAGGATTATTCAATATCAGCATTTAATTCTATTATCTTGTTTCTGGCCCTGTCTCAAACATTAATTAAGAGTGGTTAGCAGCACATTTTCATGAATCAGGAAGTTGGGAAGATTGTGATTTCAAGAACTATAATTGCAAAATATCAAATTCTAAATTCTATTTCTGGAAATTAAAGCCTCAACTAAAAACCACATTATTTTAAGGATATGGAATTGAATGTTGCAGTTATATAAATCTTCATCTAACTAAAAAAAATGCACAAAATTTTAGATTGTATTCTTAAAACTTAGCTAATATAGCTCTCAAGCAAACAAACAACCCCGAAAGATAAACAAGAAGTTTCCAAGCATTACTTTATACACATCTCTAGCATATTATATATGTAGTACCATCTGGAAAATAAATACTTGAATGTGCATGTTAGAGATAATAATAGTTCAGGACCTGACTATTATTCTGTGTATGAGTCTAGACTAAAGAATAATAGATCATACATACATCGCAAAAATAGCTTATAAACAAGGAAAGGAGACAATAATGTTGTTTTAGTGTAAGTAGAAAAGAAGAAATAATTCTTCGCAGTATTTCTAGCGTGAATCCTCTATCTTAGAAACATATTAGTTCAGGACTGGAAATTAAATTCTTGGAATATCAGTGATCTGTCTTGAAGTAATTCAGTGTAATTGTAATTTGCAATATTTGTACAAAATTCCTGAATTTAGGATTACTCTGTGGCCATATTTAATATGCTTGCTCATTATTCATAAACAGCTGATAATTCCTCTTTGTTTCTGAGCCACACAACTAGGAAACTGCTATCTCTGGTTGGCATATAAAGTAAAGTGTCTCTTGAACTGATGATCCCAGATAACTACAAATATACTCCCAAGTCTCTCATATACAGAAGAATGCTGGTAAGATATTTCCGGTAAGATATTCTGTCTCTCATATACAGAAGAATGCTGGTAAGATATTTCTGACCCTAACCATAAACAAACATAAAATAAAATTTCCAGCTACCTTCTGGTTTATTCCTTGCAGAAATACCTGACATTCTGCATTTTTAAGCCATGTGGCATTGTGTGTACATATGTATAGAAGGTGGGTGCACAGAATTATGTTCAATAATATTTCTTCATATTTAATGTTTTTGTGCAATTGATCATTTTGTTGTATTTATTTCTTCTGATTTAGTTTTTTTCTGGTGGAAAATTAGTATTATCTGTATGCTATGTAATTGTATGTGGGTTTTTTTAGAAGAATTAGATTGCTTTTAAAAGCTGCACTGTGTTGTATAAATATAAATAAATTGAAAATGTAATGTCTTGCCTACATGTTACATATTACATGTTAGAGCAATGAAACACTATTATACTCAATAATTATACAATTGCTTAATGAATTAAACTATATATTGTTGTAATGAGAGTTAAATAATACCCACAGCATTGTCCATCCCCATATGATGGTTGTTTCCAAGTCAGTACCAGTTTATAGAGATCACTGCTAACCATTTCCATAGAAATCTTTGTATTCTACTTGTGCATCTTTCCATGATAATAACTGTAGGAGCAGTAGAGGCTTTTGACAATTATCAGCAGGCACCCATTACTACTGCTGCATATTGTGTATTGCTTATTATGATGATGAGTAAAGGTAGGAGCAGAAAAGACTGAACAGACCAGCTAATGCTCTTATTGCCATTTTCATATAAGAATTTCACGTATGAGCCTCATTAAAATCCAAACATATACAACTGCACATATGCATTAACATATATTCTTTCATAAGACTATGTGTCTATTGCCTCACCAATTAATTGATCAATTAAAGCATATGATTATTTTGATCAAATCCTATGTAGATATGGGATTGCAACCTACAATTTATTTATTTATGACAATATCTGTGATAAATTTAAATTAGGCAGTATACTCTCCCCCTATTTATTTTAACAATATGCTGAATATATCTTTAGGGAAGAAAAATAGAAGAAATAGAAACCCATTCCAGTATTCTTGCCAAGAAAACCCCATGGACAGTAACAAAAGGCTAAAAGATATGATGCCGAAAGGTTAAAAGGTGTGTAATATGCTATTGGGGAAGAGTGGGAGCCAATTACAAGTAGCTCCAGAAAGAGTGAAGTAGCTGGGCCAAAGATGAAAGGACGCTCAGCTGTGGAAGTATCTGAAGATGAAAGGAAAGTCCAATGCTATAAAGAACAATATTGCATAGAAACCTGGAATGTAAGATCTATGAATCAAGGTAAGTTGGATGTGGTCAAACATGAAATGGCAAGATTGAACACTGACATGGACAAATTTAATTCAGATAACCATTATATCTACTACTGTATCTCTTCAAAGAAATGGAGTAGGCATCATAGTCAATATAATGATATCCTTTATAAAAATACAGTGAAGATGAGGAATAGATTTAAAGGATTAGATCTGGTAGATTGAATACCTGAAGAACTATGGATGGAAGTGTGTAATATTGTAGAAGAAGTAGGTACCAAAACCATCCCCAAAAATATAAATGCAAGAGAACAACCTGCCTGTCTGATGAGATTTTATAAGTAGCTGAGGAAAGAAGGAAAGCAAAAGGCTAGGGAGAAAGGGAAAGGTATACCCAAATGTATGAAGATTTTCTGAGAATAATGAGAAATAAGAAGGCCTTCTTAAATGAACAATGCAAAGAAATAGAGGAAAACAATAGACTGGGAAAGACTAGAGAGCTCTT
>JANHZU010007321.1:11742-21937 GCA_032468055.1 Acrochordus granulatus
AATGAATTATGCTTGCAATCCAAGGTTCCACTGTATATGGAAATGGTAAAAACACTTATTTTTTTTAAGGATGGAAAGTATAGTCAATGCTGCTATTATGAACTGATTTTCACTGTTTCCTTTCCTTTTTTTACTTGCTGTTTTTCTTCTTTTCTGAGCATCTTTTTTCATTTTTCTGCATGTTATTCATTCCTAAAGGCAATTGCATATTAGGTATGTAATTTTTTTTATTTTACAGAATGTCTATTTTATACCTTTTTTGGCAGTAGTTTTTTCTTGGATGCTAATATTTATAATATTTGTTTCAGTCCCACTATTAAACATATCACTAAATTACTTCCAAATTAATCTCACTTCCCAAATCATTTCCATAATTATTTCATTTCATCATTTGCATAATTAATCCATTAACTCTGCTGGATGCTCTTTGTATAGTTCTCATCACCCATTTTGATAATAATTGCTTTATTTCCATCAAACCCATTTTTCATTTTCTTTGCCTCTTTTAATTTTAACCATTCTTTTATGTCTGAGTGCATTCTTTGCAATGATCCTTTTCACTGTTTACATATTACAATATCTTTATTTCCTCCTAATTTTTACATAATTTATTATTGTGAATTCATTCATGATTTTATATATATTTTTGGATCCATAGCCTCTTTCACTTCAGTCTCCAAGCATCCTCTTTTTGCTTATCTTAATGCATCTTCACATATTTCTGTGGCACCTCACATCCTTGCATATACTTTCATTGTGTTGGCAAATTGATGTCTCTTCTATTTTTTTCCATATGAGGTTTGTATTTGCTCTTCCTGCACTCATTCTACTTTCATTCTAATTCTTTTCAGTTCTTTCTTTTTTTTCCATGACTATTTTTCCCAAGTTATCCAAGTCTTTATCAAACAAAGGTCTACCCACTTTCCAAACCTCCTCTCACTCTTGAGTACTTTCATTGTCTCAATATTTGATAATAAATAACCAGCTAAATCATGATTTTACACTGATATTCATCCATTTGCCATGTATATACAATCTATGCATTCATTCTTAAACCAGAAAGTCAAAACTAACTTTTCTGAAAAGATACTTGTTGGTATTTGTCTTGATACTCTCTAGCCATATTTCCCTCTAGATTTTATTCAATATGCAATTAATTGTTATAATTAGATTACAAAAAATATTTTCTGAATATTTTTAATGGTTTCATTTATTTAACTTAAAATTTCACTTTCCCATATGTTTTCATCAACATCATTCCAAGGATGTCTGGAAGTTGAGTTAGAGAGACCAACAAAAGAAACAGCAAAACGTCCTTAATCAACAAAAAGTAGTCCAGAGTGTTTACAGAGGACATTCCAATTTTTTTGTTCTTTTTGGAGTCTGTCTTACAAAAATCTGTTCACTCAAACAAATCTTACAAATAATTTCAGAGTACATACATAAAACTAGAAGAATCTTAATAACAAAGAATTAACATGGCTAGTATAAGCTAAACCCTTCTTCCTTCAGATTTTCACAACATAAAAAAAGCAATAGATGGAGCAGGTTTTAAATTCCTCTTCTATGTATTTTTTGCTCAGCAATAGATTCTACTGAACTTGGATGGAACTTACAACTGGGTAAAGATATATAGCTGGGATATATAAAATGAACACATTGCAAATGCAATAATATGTGCGTTGATAGAAGTAAACTGAAGAGGGCAGTTTTCTACTGTTAACATGCTGTACAAACTAACTTCTTTTTTATTTTAAGTCACTTATTTTTGAAGAGAATCTTCTGAAGAAAAAACTCCATCTATAGGAAAATAAAGAATTTTAAGATTAAAAATTATGAATTTTTATAAAATGTTATTTTAAAATATTGACTATTTCGTTTAAAGGGTTTACTTTAGTACAAATCCATTATTTTAAAAGCTATGCAATCAAGACTACTTTATTTGCAAAAGATATTCAACATATATATTTAAAAATGATTGCATTTACATAATTAACTTTTTATCAATTTCATTGTTTGCAATCACTTTTCATTGCTGCAATCACTCTCCACTTAATCTGAGATTCTAGGCCTTCAATACAGTTCTTTCTTGTAAACCTCCATCTGTGCTACAGATGCTCTAGAATGATAGATTCCTATTTTTGGAATTTGTGTATGTAATTCAAAGGGTACTCAGTCTGCTTGTAATTTACAGTCAAATTTTTCTCCTTTATAATGATTGTAGCCCTGTAGCTCTGTATCTCAATTATCTTTTTCAATCGATAGATAGGCAATAGATGAGAATTAGATGATCTTCCATATTGCCATTTGGATATGTTGTAAAGTTATGTTCAGACATACATGCAGATTTTGAATGGTGCAGATTAATCTGTAAAAGACACAAAGAAAATGCTTCTTTTAAATATTTGTAACGATTTCCTATTTGTATAAGCCAGCACTGGGAACTTCTTGTTCTCCAAATGTTATTGCATGTCAGTTCCATCTTGATTCACCTCAAGTGCTTTGTTAAAATTCATATTTGAAGAAAACAGTCAGCCAATTTAGTTGAACCAAACTGGATGCACACTAAAAGGATAACTCATTAGCCAGCTTGGTTACATCAACTATAGCTGAGATGTCCTGACATCTTAAAAGAAACTATTTCACTGGGCATGCTGCTTTACTTAGCATTCTTACAAGACTTGTAAGGTAAGATAGGAGGGAAGTACACCTCTGAAGTCTCTAGGGATAAACAGCCTTCCAGAAGACATCCTTCCCTTGTTAACTCTAAAAATCTATATGCAGATTTTGCTAATGTCAAATTCATAAAAATAACTCCCACATAGGCTCTAGGAGGCACACAAAAAGGGAGAAGCACACATATAGAAATGAAAAACCTTCTCCTCTCCAAGCTCATTATTGCTGTGCATTTGGATAAAACCTACAGCATATTCAAATTGTGTAGGATTAGACTGAAAACTTAAAGGCTTGTGATTTATGTCTCAAAAGTAAAATTAAAGAAACACTTTGAATTATCTCAACATTTTTAGTGTATTTCAATCTTTTTGTTAAAGTCTCTGAAGAAGTAAATGTGAACTGTTATTTTCAGATAAAGTTTCTATCATGAGCATTCTTTAGTAAGGACAGTGAATAATTCCCACAATTAATCAAGTGGTAACCCAGTTCTTCATATCCCATAGTGAACCTCTCATATGAAGTCATTTAATAGTCAGTTTTGTGTAGTGGTTCAAGTGCCAGCCTAGAAACCAGGAGACTGTGAGTTCTAATCCCACAGTCATTCTCTAGTCCAACCTACTTAACAAAGTTGCTGTTGTGGGGAAAATGCAGAAGGAAAGAGTGTTATATATGTTCACCATTAGTTATTTATACAAATAATAAAAGTGGGATAAAATTATTTTTTTAAAAAACATGCACTCCATAGAATACTCTGTACTGTAAGAAAACACCACAAAGTGACTCTTTTGGTGGGGTGTACTGTTATCCCTTGAATTTGATAGACTTGATCAAGAAAGCCAGAGCTTCCTTATCACTGTTGCAAGCACATGCTTGAAAAAAAAATAATGGTCATTTTTACATTTAGTTAAAGATGAATCCAACCAATTAAAGATTAATATTATTATCCTTATAGTGTAGATGGAAGACAGAGAGTAAGTAATAATGGCTTACTTAAATTTCATTAAGATTCCAAGGCAAAAGTGGAACTCAAATGACAGATTGTATACGTAGTAGTTTAGCCTCTTCTGGAAAAAAGATTGGCTTGAATAGTGAAAAATTTATATGGTAACTCCAGCATACCCAAAAAGTATTTGGGGAAGTGATCCTAAATAAAGAACAGTGAATGTTTTGCAAGAAAAGAGATAAGAAAAGAATGGATGTTCTTTATAATTCCTTTATGAGGAGAAATATGTTGCATGACAGAAAAGAGTTAACTTGATCTAAAGAAGAAAGATTTTCAGGTTTTTTTGAACAAGTCCTTAGCTTATTCTTAGTTGGTTATTTCTGCGTCAGTTTGTTGACCTATTTGATTCCTTTAATTTCATTAAAGACAATGCTTCCCTGTCTCATCTGGAAGAATTCTTTCCTTCCGACTCCTGCTGAGGTCAGTCAGTCTTTTCCCAACAAACTCCCACACATGTTGACAACAAGCACAAATAGCACTTTTAGCCTCATTAAATGCTAAGCTTTCTGCACCCACTACTGAACAATAGAGACAGCAAGAAATGTCATTCTGCTGTTGTTTAGAATCCAAGGATATAAAATTGTCATGGGTTTATTTGAACATTACAGATGATGTTTCATTATGAGTCAGCATATAAGTCATGAAAGAGTTGAGAATCTGCAGGCTCCCATTGCTTCTCTTTCATGTTGATAAAAGTTTGAAAAAAAATTGATTGACCTCTTTTCCAACAATGATTTCTTGTCTGTTCCGATCTCTGTATCTCTATTAAAGTTTAAAAGTATCCTGGCTAGAATCCTAACCATTGCTGAATTCATATAATGTGTGAAGCCATAATGTATGTTGGGGCTTGAGCTTAGTATGCTGTATAAATAGCCAATGTGGCTTTGTTAATAAACTTTAAAAAGCCAGTTTGGTGTAGTGGTTAAGGCATCAGGCTATAATCTGGGAGACAGTGACTTCTCATACTTCCTTAGGTTTAAAGCTTAGTTTGGTGACCTTGGGTCAGTCATTCTCTCAGTCCTAGGAAGCAAACAATGGCAAATAATGTCTGAGATCTTGCCAAGAAAACTGCAGATAGCTGCCCAGGATCTTGAAGGCACATAGACACAATATTAAAATAATATATAAATAAAAGAGTCACTATAATTGAGAATTTGGGAGTTTGAAAACTATATATGTAGAGATTGCCTATGTTGCAGAAATTGCTAAAATCACATTCTGAGAAAATGAATGCAATATATATGATATGATAAAGATATGTTTGGGCAGACCTGGTCATTTTACAGCTGACAGACCACATCTGGCCTTTTGACTCTCCCTCTCTAGCCCGCATGAGGATTCTGGCAGGTGGAGAGCCAACAATCTACGGGCCTCTGCAGAGCACCTGCAGCAAGAAGTAGACAAAATGGCCAGGCAGGATGGCCACTCAGGGTGCTACACTTTGGGCTGGCCATGCCAGAGCCAAGCAAGGAGCTTCTGGTCTGGGGCACCAGACTGGCTGTTGCAGGTGTGGGGAAGCACGGAATGTAGGGGACGCAGGCCAAAAGTGGGTGTTTTATCATGGCAACCCTGTCTGAGTTTTTGCCCTATCCAGCTCTCCTGAAGGCACTGATGAGAGTCCAGTATGGACAACACAGCCCCAGCCTCAATGCCTGGAGAGCAACTGCATCAGCTAGTCCCATGCAGACCTTGCTACTACCCCCATTCTGAAAGTTCCTCAAATGCAGGCCCTGGAAGGTAAGTATGATGTTGGTTTAACTGGGTATGATGTTGGAGAGCCTTTTTCCATCTTCCAGATGGAAGAGGCCCAAAGCAGCTGCAGCTTTGGGAGTTGTAGATTGCAAATGAGGGGCTCAGGAACATTCTTCTCTGAGCCTGAAGAGGGACCTGTTGCAAAGTCAGACATGGCCAAAGGAGTAGGAGGGTTTATGGCTTGTGATCCTATACAGCAGGTGAAGAAACAACCAGATGCCTCCAAAAGCAACTGTTCTTTTCAGCTTCAGGGTTTGAGGGCTCTCTCCCTCCCTTTTTTCCTCTAAATTAAATTCAGGTTATTGGTTTGGACTTCTACAACAGTGCCAGTTTCTCATGTGGCCCCTTGGGAAAATTAATCGCACATCCCTTTGTTAGGGAAAGGCCCCATGAATCTAGGGTCTAAAGACCAGAAAGAAATAATCTAATTTCTGAAAAGTGGAATTTTAATATAAAACTGTAGGAACTTTGAAAGAATGATCTGTGTTTTAATTCTCTGAACAGAAAATTATTTTCTGACAAAAGGTTAGAAATCTACTAGCACTTTTTTTAAGGAATGAATTGTAAGTGTTGCAGCAAATTTCATCAAATGAAGAGAATGGTTAGACTGATGTAGGCTTTACTCTAAATTGGATGAAGAGGGTGTAGAAGGAAGGAGAAAACAGGTTGATTATGCAGATCTAGATTATGTTTGAGGCATATCAGAAGGACCATATCAATTAATAACTGTAATGTCTTAAACTCATTGTGTAGGTTGAATCATCTCAGATTGCCTGAAATTTTTTGATGTGAATTCAATAAGCTCTTGTTCAGGACTCTTAAAGTCCTGGTTTTCCAAAACAATTACTTTGAGGTCTCTTTGCTGTCCCCTGTTGCTTTGCACATACACCCTAAGAACAATAGTACAAGCTGCATACACTCTAATCTGAGTTAAGCCTTTAATAGCAGTTCTACTTTGGCTTATATGACCGAGGTGAGTAGAGGAAAGGGAGACCAACAGTCAAAATTCCTGTTTACAAGAATGCACTCAGAGAATTTCTGAGTCCTTCATTGTTCTTGACCATTTTTGAATAGTTTGGATCTGGCCAAGATCTTTCATTTGTTGGCTATGTACAGCACACCAAATTTGTTCCCATTTTCTTCTCTTTTCAGCAATGTATCCTACTTATAGACAAATTCACAGACTCCCAAGCACCTTTCTATAATTTTTTCCAACATCCCATTGACTTTGAAAAAATAAAAAAGAGTAAAACTGAATTTGTCTGTTTTGTGGATATTTTTAAAAAACAGTGCTCTTACTGTTTTACCCAATTTTAAATACCATTGATGCAAAAATATACATACTTTGATTTTCCAGTACTTTACAGTGACAAATCCTCTAATTATAAAAAAGGACATTTTATTTTACCTACTAATTTATAATTACAAGTGGCCCTTGTTTGGTATTCAAACTTTCAATGACACTGAACAAGTATACTTGAAACTGGTCCTCAAAATTCCAGTTACCGCAGCATCCTTGGGTCACAATCCAGGAGCTTGGCAACCACCCAGATTTCTAACTATTGCAACATCCTGCTGTCATGTGATCACAATTTATGACTTCTGTGCTAGCTATCCACAAATAAAATCAATGGGGAAGCTAGCAGGAGCTGAGAAGTAAATCAAGCCATTACAAAGTACTTTTTGCAAATTACAATACAGTCAGTAGTCCTAGGTCATTTAATTCTATAAAACCTTTTTTCTTTACATTTTTTATGTTCTCTTGCTTTAAAAAGTGAGTGATCATGGCCATTTTTGTATTCTATTGTGTCTCTTGCAGAAAAGTATATACCAGAACTATGACATTACTATAATTTGCAACACTTATCCATGATTTTTCTGTTTCATCCTTTTTTTTTGCCATAGTTACCAAAATTAGAAATTGAAAGAAGAATGGAAAAAGCATATATATTCTAGGAAAGTTTCTTAAATGGCTCCTAATTTGATTTTAGACATAAACATTTGCATCTTAAAATAGTCAGACCAAAAATATTGTATGAATTTAAATAAAACAGCTGATGTTCAGCTGAGGAAAGATGGCCAATTAAATCATTATAGAAATTAAAGTGATGAGTTTTACATTCATTAAAAAATAAAAAGGGAAAAGGATAGGCTTACAGTTGTATATGCTTTTATTCTATTTTACATTAATTCAGGTATGTTTTAGGACCAATAATAGAGATTATTTCAGTGACTGAAAGCATTGTGATAGGTAAGAGACAGCTACTTTTTCCTGACCCATTAATTTTTAATGAATCCTTATGCATATCGAATCTCAGGTATTAATGGCACATTTAACAAAAATGTAATTTTATAACTTTGACTTTAAAAATTGCAACCTGAAGTTGCAATTGCAAAATAGTTGAAGAAATTATTAGATATATGCAAATACAAGATATATACACATACACATCTTTAAATGTAATAAAATTTTGCAGTTAATACCTGTTTCTGAAAAACAAATGTAATCTGAGTAAATCCTATTAAACCTACTGGCATTTACATCCAAGTAGACATGCTTAAAAGGAGGTGTAGTGGCTAAGCAGTTAAGATATTGGGCTTGTCAGCAAATAAGTTAGCAGCCCATGTTCAAGATCAAGTTATGGGTAAGCTCCTGTTACTTGCTCCAGCTCCTGCCAACCTAACAGTTCAAAAGCATATAAAAATGCAAGTAGATAAATAGGTACTACTTTGATGGGAAGGTAACAGCATCCATGTACTTGGAATATAGTTCATGCCAGCTACATGACCACAGAAGAATTTTCAGACAACCATAGGAAATGGAGATGAGCACCAACCCCTAGAGTCAGCCATGACTGGCAGAGGAAACCTTTATCTTTTAGACATGCGTAAGAAAAATTTTAATGATTGTGTATACATTCATCTCTCCTTGAGAAATTCAAAGTGGAATAAATGTTTGTTCCCCTTTTCATTTATCCTCAGATCAATTTCTGAGATACTTTAAATTATCTGAGAACAAGTGACTGTCTTAAATTAATGAGGTTTTGTAATTCCTTTGAGGTTTGATCCTGGATTTCTCAAGTTACATGTATCACTTTTTTTGCTTAGTGCCAATGATATGGATATTTGAAGGGACTTTCCAGAATGCTCAGAGTCCTAGACTCCATTCCATACATTAACTATCATCCACATGTCACATTATTATCTTTTTTTCTGAATGGACTATACAGTCAGATGTGTGTATATGAAAACTGGCAATTTGATTTAATGATTGAACCTGGAAGTTGCAGGCAATTTCAAAGCTAGTATTGGACTCAGTGATGTCTTTCATGCACTGTAATATCCAATGTTATTCTTTAAGCACACTAACCTCTTAAAAAACTAAAGGTAAAATAAAATATGAAGGTCAGGAGGATGCACATTGCTCCAACTGTTGGTGAAATTTGGCTTGCAGGATTTAAATGGATCTACCTCAGATATAGGGGCACAGTGGTGCAAGTGGTTAAGAGCTCAGCTTGTCGGCTGGAAGGTCGGAGGCCTGGGATTGTGACCCAGCGTTGCCACGCAGCAGGGTGAGCGCCTGCTGTTCTACCCCAGCTCCTGCCCACCTAGTGGTTCAAAAGTGTGCAAGTGCAAGTAGGTTCCACCCCTTCCAGCAGGAAGGTAACAGTGTCCATGCACCTTAGGCATCCAGTCATGCTGGCCGCATGACTACGGAGCCATCCCAGGACAAACACTGGCTCTTCGGCTTGGAAACAGGGATGAGCACTGCACCCTAGAGTCTCCTTTACCTTTATCTTTTGACCTCAGTGAAAGAGGGAGAACTTACCTTTGAGGACATTAGAGAGATCACTGTTTCAAGTTATATGTTAATATCTGATCATTTTCCTTCATTGCGTAGATGTTAGTTTTTCATCTTAATAAGGATCATTATCCTACTAATCTTTTGGAGGGCAGGGGAATGCTATTGAGAGAAGGCATCTTCTACAAATTCAGACCTGTCTTTCAACTAATAAATATTATCAGCATATATTGTCCAAAACATTATCTGCTGCCCAATTCTTTGACCAACTATTTGAAGCCAATTATTGGCATAATTTACAAAACTCATGAAACTTTTACCATTTTCCAGAAAATTGTTAGGTATCAATAGGACTGTTTAAAATCTAATTGCATTCCTTTTTACCATAACCTTAATAAGAATTCCAAACTTTGGTTTGCTAAAGGTCACAATCTAGCTATGGCCATGGTAATTTTAGGCTACAGAAATGCCCAACTTTAGAAGAATTTGTTTTTCCATTAAATCTTCCACTCATTAAAAATGTTAAGGGATAGAAAGCAAAGTTGTTCACTAGGCTTGTTGGCAAGGCTCCAACAAGCAGTAACAAATAAAGATTATTGTCAATTTTGGTATCCTGTCTCTTGATCCTCAGTTAAGCATAAATTACATGAATAATTAATCTCTATTGAGTTCTAAACCATATATTTTTGTGATTTATTCAGCGCTACTCTCTTGACGACCATTATCTGATTTCTTTCCCAAGTGGCACCCAGTTTCTCAACAGAAATCAAAAACTAATTTCTCAGTTGAAAAATGAATTTTGTTGTTCAGTCGCGCAGTCATGTCTGACTCTTCGTGACCCCATGGACTGCATTACACCAGGCCCCCTGTCTTGCACTGCCTCCCGGAGTCTTCCCAAGCTCATACCCATCACACTGACTATGCTATCTATCCATCTCATCCTCTGCCGTCCCCTTCTCCTC